>PVKE010021787.1:0-22859 GCA_004027555.1 Craseonycteris thonglongyai
TTTTTTTTTTTTTTTTTTTTTTTTTTTTTTTTTTTTTTTTTTTTTTTTTTTTTTTTTTTTTTTTTTTTTTTTTTTTTTTTTTTTTTTTTTTTTTTTTTTTTTTTTTTTTTTTACCGCTTCTTTGCTTTTTTCTTCCAATTGATTATTTTAGTTTGATGGTGTTTATGACTGTTTTTTTCTGTATTCTCTTCTTTTATTGTTATGTGTCCCAGTTCTAAGTTCTTTTTCAGTGGTTACCATGAACTTTATATAAAAGAAAGTTTCATATATGCAGTGGTTCTTTTTTATTAAGGGTGCTTCTTATCACCATGCTCTTTGGAAGTTTAAACCTTTACTTTCTCCCCTTTTATATTTTTGTTGTGCCAGTTTATCCCTATTTACTTTTACTTTTGTTTCAGGTCCAATTGCCTCCTTCAGAATTTCATTAAATGCTGGCCTTGTGCTGGAGAATTCCTTCAGTTTTTGTATGTCTACAAAGGTCTTTATTCCTCCTTCATATCTAAAAGATAACTTTGCTGGGTATAGGATTCTTGGCTGGTAATTTTTCTCCTTTAATATTTTGAATACTTTGTTCCATTCGCTTCTGGCTTGTAGAGTTTCTGTTGAGAAATCTGATGATAGTCTGATGGGCTTTGCTTTCTAGGTTGTGTTGTTCTTTTTCCTGGTTGCCTTGAGGATTCTTTCTTTGTTTCTGACCTTTGATAATTTCAGTATAATATGTCTTGGACAGGGTCTGTTAGGATTCAAGCAGCTAGGGGTCCTGTTTTCTTCTTGAATTTGAGGTTCCAGTTCTTGCCATAGATTTGGGAAGTTCTCATCTACTATTTCTCTGAGCAAATTCTCTGTGCCTATTTTATCCTCTGCTCCTTCTGGAATACCTACTATTTTTATGTTATTCTTTCTAATGAAATCAGGTATTTTTTATAGATATCTTTCATTTCTTTTAGTTCTTAAGTATCTTTCTTCTTCCTTCTGTGACAATTCCAAATGTTTGTCTTCTATTTCACTAATTCTTTCCTCCATCTGGTCAGCTCTGCTTTCTGTACTAGCTATTTCATTTTTTATTTCTTTTATTGTGTTGTTTAGCTCCAGAATTTCTATTTGACTCTTTTTTATCATTTCAATTTCTTTGTTAAAGTATTTCTTTTGTTCATAAATTTTATTTCTGAGATCACTTAGCTCTCTCTGTGTACTCTGCCAATTTTCTTTGAGTGTTTTCAGAATTGCAGTCCTGAATTCTGTGCTATTTAACTCATATATTTTCATATCTTTTTTTTTAAAGATTTGTTTTTATTGTTTTTGACAGAGAAAGAGAGAGAGAGAGAGAGATACACTGACAGAGAGAAGGGGGAGGGCCCCGAACAGTCTCCATAGTTGTACATCATTGGTTTTTCCACATAGTTTCATTCCACAGGTTGGCATGAGGCTGCACAGGGCAGGAACTGGGCCGGGGTCTTGCCCCGGTGAGAACTGAACTGGGGGCACTCCCCAGTTCAGCACATGGGTCCACACGGGCTGGGGCCGGGATTTGATCCGAGGTCCCCAGGGCTGCAAAGTGAGCGCTTAACCCACTAAGCCATCTCGGCTTCTCCTATTTTCATATCTTCAAGTTCCTTTTCTGGAGACTCTTCATTTTTTTTCTGAGCACTTTTGTTCACTAAGGTACTCATTGGTCTTGGAGTGTTTCTCTTTCTGGTCATAAAGATTTTTCCCCTGGTAGATGTGAAGAGATCTTTCTTTCACTCTCTAGCTGGTGTTACTTCAGTGTTTTAAAATATTTTCTCTTATTTGTTTTGTTTTTGTTTTTGTTTTTCTCACAGTGGGAGACTTTCTAGAAGGTAGGCTTCTCTTTGACTCAGTCATCTTGGTCTCTGTATGTCTCCTCTTTGGGAAGTTATGGTGGGTGATGATATTCTATGCCTCCAAGATCCCACTGCAGTCAGAAGCTGCCACATCTGTACTTCAATTTTCCTAGATCCCACTCCTGGCTTCAGCAGAAAAGGTGCGGGTGGGGTTTGTTGGGCAAGGTGCAGGTCTGTTTGCATCACATAGTAATGGTGGCTTACTGGCAGCAGCTGACTGAATGTATGCTCTGGGTGGAGCTGGGGGTAAGAGCCTTGGGAAAGAGCAAGGGGAAGCAGCCAGGTTCTGTGTCCAAGGACATGCAGTGCTCCAGCTGGGCCCTACCTTATTGAGGGCCACTCTGAGCTTCAGCTGCCAGCATGCTCCTGTTGCCAACACTCCAGACACTGGAACACCCATTTTCAGTCTGGTCACCAGCATTACACTCTGCAGGCCCTGCACTCCAGCTACCCAACCCATGCTCTGGCAGGCAACCCATACTCTGGTCACTTGCATTGATATCTGGCTGCCAATGTTGCCTAGCTGTGGCCTCTTGCATAGCACTTTGGCCTCCCACACCATGATATTTCTGCTTTCCCTGTACTCCTGCAGTGGCATCTCACTACAACCAGCGGCACCCACCTCTACTGTCCACCCTGCATTCTGGCTGCCTGCACCTCTTCCTTTATTCATTCTAGGCCTCCATCCCACCCAAAGTCACTCTGCATCTTGACCTGCAATCTCACGCTCCCACCTCAGTCAGTGTCTCCTCTGCTGGTCCCTGGTCCAGCTTCTGGGTTGGTCACTGGGTAGGTCTCCAGGTAATGCTCCACAGAGTGTCTCCACAATGCTCCCTTCTCTCTTACTTGATTCCCTTTCTCTGGCCTTTAGGTACTTTCTTGTGATGAGTGGGTCTCTCAGCTGAGGCTATGTGTTGCTTTAGGATTCTCTGGTTGGATTTTAGTTGTTCAATTGTTGTTCTTTCCTTGAGAGTTTTTCAGAGCTCCTCTCGTGCTGCCATCTTGATGACGTCTCTCTGGCAATGAGTTCTTGACTATGGTACTAAAAGCACAATGGTACAAATGCAAAAATAAACAAGTGGAACTAGATCAAGCTGGAAAGCTTCTTCAAGCAAAGAAAGCAACTGTCTGAAAAATGCAACTAATAGATTGGGAGAGAATACTTGCAAACCATGTATCTGATAAATGGTTAATTTCCAAATATATGAGGATCTCCTACAACTCAATAGCAAAAAATCAAATCCATATTATAAAATGGGCAAAGGTCTTGAACATTTATTTCCCCAAATGGACAATAGGTATATCACTAGTTATCAGGGAAATGCAAATCAAGCCACCAAGAGATAATATCTTAATCCCATTAAGATGACACACCACACACACACACACACACACAAGGATAACAGGATTTGGCAAAGTTGTGAAAAAATTTGTGGGGATGTAATGTTGGCATCACAGCTATGACAAACAGTGTGGAGATTCCTCACATGGGACAACTATGTGATCCACTGCTGAGTAGATCCAGAAAAACTAAAGTCAAGACCCTTAGATATCTGTACCACCAGGTAACAGCACTGTTCACAGTAGCCAAGATATGAACCATACCCAAGTGTCTATTGGCATAGATTAGCAGGACAAAGGAGCCATAATGACTAAATGGTATATGGTATTTTGGGAGAGATGAATGGATGAAGAAAATATGGTATAGACATGCAATACACACATATAAAATATGCATTGTATATGTATCTTATACATACAACATACATACAATGCAATATTATTATTATTCCACTTTAAAAAGGAAGAAAATCCTGTAATATGCTACAACACGGATAAGCCTTGAGAATATTGTGCTAAGTGAAATCAGCCAGATACTAGAAGACAACCACTGCATGATTTCACATACTCGGTTATCTAAGGTCACCCAACTCGTAGGGACAGAAAGTAGAATGGTGGCTGCCAGGGTCTGGGGGAGACAGAAATGGGAACTTGTTCAATGGATATAGAGTTTCAGTTATGCAAGAAGAAAAAGGAATTCTAAAGATCTATTGTAAAACAGTGTGCATTATAGTTAACGATACTATTCATTTATGTTTTGTGTATTTTATCTCACACACACACACACACACACACACAAAGAGGAGGGCAGGGTGATGTGTTAAGCAGGTATATCAAATAAGTAAGAAGAAGGAGAAGGAAGGAGACAGAAAAGAGGAAGAAGAGAGAATGAGGAGTCCTTGCCTTTCCCATGCACAAACGTGTTTAAATTCTAGAAACACAGTTTCCTATCTCCTGGACAGGGAAATGTGTGTGTTTTGATTTCCATTTTGTGGGACCATTTGACTTCAAGTATGTATGTATGTATGTATGTATGTATGTATTTTCTTCAAAGATTCATTTCATTGTCTTTGACAGAGAGAGATAGAGAGAGAATCAAGAGAGAGAAAGGGGAGGGCCCAGAGCAGCTTCCACAGCTGCATGTCATCAGCCTTCTTGACACAATTTCATCCCACATGGGTGGGCGCAGAGCTGTGCAGGGTGAGTACTGGGTTGGGGGCCTCCTGCATGGAAGGCATGCCCCTGAAAGGGAGGGCCCAAACTGAGGGCCTTCCACATGGAAGCTCACCTCAGCAGGAACTGAACCGGGGCCCCACCGCATGGAAAGCACACCACAGCTCAGCACATGAGTCCACACGGGCCGGGCCTGGGACTGAGACTCAATCCCCAGATTCTGGGACCGCAGAGCCAGCACTCAACCTTCCGAGCCATCCTGGCATCCCAAGTATTTATTAATATGTCCCTCTGAGCCTCTTTGGAGAAATTTTCTTGTTGACTTAGGTGATTTACAAATGAGGATAAAGAGCAGATGAGACAATAGAAAACAAATAGCAATTAACACAGAGATTTTCATGTTAAATTAAAAAATAAGGCAAGAACCAACTATATGAGTATACCCACTTTAAATACAAAGACAAAAATGTATTAAAAGTAAAAGAATGAAATAAGACATGTTATGTAAACACTAATCAAAAGAAAATCTGGAGAAATTACTGTTTTTAAGGTTGAGTCAGGGAAAATATAAAATGTGATTGCAGCTTCTTGTAGTGCCAGAAAATTTTTAAAATGCTGCATTTTTTTTTTTTTTAAGATAAGACACAGGAACCAACCAAAGGGCCAAAGGTGGAAAAATTTGAACAACTAAATAACAATGGTTTTGGATTGTAACTCAAGAATAAATATTCATCAGTTCATATTGATAGGAATAAATGTTTGAATAAGCAAATACAAGAAGAGAAAGGACAACTCTTCCCAATAGAATTCCAAACAGTAAGTGTAGAAGGAATGAGGGAAATAAAAAATTACCACTAGAACACCATATTAATAATTGCTATAGGCAAGACCCACAAATGAATACTAAAATGAGTTGGCAAAACTTTAAGGAAAAACTAGATATTTTCCTACCCTCAAATATCTCAATCATAATATTTACCAATTATTGTAGTGGTTTTAATATATGTCTACGTATATTTTGATACCTCACTTTGGGAAATGGAGCTTATTTCTTCTCCTCTGGACTATAGACCAGTCTTAGTTACTCAACATTTTGCCTCCACTATAATATTTTTGTTACATTAGACGTATCTGAGTATAACCAGTTCTGTGTAGTCACATGGTACCTCCCCTCCATCATTCTTGACCTTGGACACACAGATGCTTACATTTTTCACCCAGTGCACAATACAATGAAAATGTATTCAGATGTTTGGTTCAAACAATGTGCTGTTATTAAGTTCTTTGCAGAAAAATTTCTCCAACTAAAATTCACAGATGAATGCAAGCTGTTTATGGTGATCAATATGTGAGTAGAGTAAGATGCTGGGCTAGGTGGTTCAAAAGTGGAGAAGTGGGACAAGCAGATTAGAGTGACAAACCACAAAGTGGAAGTCCTGTGAATACAAGTGATCAGCTTCATAAAGATTGCATTAAAGAACTGATCCATGAAAATCATCACATCAAACAAAAAGAAATTGCTAGTAAATTAAAAATTTCTAAGGAGAGAGTGAGATACGTTATTAATGTTCTTGGATTCTTCAAAGTTTATGCCAGGTGAGTACTATGCATGCTGCCTGAGGAGATGAAAGCTGAAAGAGTTCCCATTTCTTGGGAACTCTTGGAATGTTTTGAAAAATAAGGTGAAGATTTTTTTAAAAAGATCCTTACAGGTGATGAAACTTATGTTGATCATTATGACCCTAAGAGCAAAAGGCAGTCCATGGAATACCACAATAAGGGATCACCACAGCCAAAACACTTAAAACTCAGGCCACGGCTAGGGAGGTCATGTTGACTATTTTTTGGTCTGAACACTTTCATTTCAATGTGCACTGGGTGAAAAACAAGCATCTGTGTGAGCAATGTCAAGAATAATGGAGGGGAGATACCATGTGACTACACAGAATTGGTTATATCTAGCTATGTCTAATGTAACAAAAAATATTACAGTGGAGGCAAAATTTATCAGCCCACCCTTGTAATAAAGTATGGAAGGGAAAAAGAATAGCTTTATGGTGAAGAAATCTGGCAGACAACTTAAACCAGGGGATAATGATGACTATCATCATGATATCATGTACCCTCTGATATCATGTGATGAGAAGGGCACTTTACAACACTTTACAATTCTGTAGGATTCCTCCAATACTCTAATAATAAGAAAACATCACACGAACCCAAATTGATGGACATTCTATAAACATACCTGACCAGTACTCTTCAAAGATGTCAAGGCCATAAAAACACGAAGAGACTGAAAAACCATCACAGATTAGAAGAGATGAAAAAGACATAATAACTAATTGTTTTGTGGTATTCTGGGTTGGGTTCTGGAACAGAAAAAGGACATTAGTTGGCACAGTGGAAGAATATGAATTAAGTCTGTATTTTAGTGAATAGTATTGGACTAATGTAAATTTCTTAGTTTTGACAAATGTACCATGGTTATATAAAGTGTTAACATTAAAGAAAATTGTGAGGAAGGTTTACAGGAACCCTCTGTACTATCTTTACAACTCTTTTGTAAATCTAAAGCTATTTTCAAAATAAAAAGGGAAACTAGGGTTGGTATATCATTTGCATTTGTAAAATGCAAGTCATATATACCACAATGAGATATGACTACATACTCTCTAGAACAGCTGAAATAAAAAAAAAAATGATACTACAAAGTGTTGGAAAGGATTGAAGCAAATGCAACCCTCATATATTGCTGGTGAGATTGCAAAATGGTACAGCCACTTGGAGACAGTTTGGCAATTTCATATAAAGATGAACTTACATATGACTCAGACCCCAGGCCTACGTGTCTATTCATGAGAAATGAAAACATATGTTCATACAAAGACATATATGTACTATTATTATGAATAGAGCTTTGCCAAAAGCTTCTCTGAAAGCTTTATTCATAGTAACAATACTATATATATGTATATTTTATATTACGTATTTTATATTAAAATATTCATAATACAGTTTAATTTATAGATTATTTTATATAACATAATATGTAATTTTTAATATGTTTAATTTTATTTAATATTGTTACTCATAATAACAAAAATGGAAAAAACCCAAGAGCCCATTAACTACTAATTAGCTAAATACACTGTGGTATGTCTGTACAATGAAATATTACTCAACATTAACAAGAAACAATCCACATGCAACAACATGAATCTCAGAAGCATTATGCCAGCTAAAATAAGTCAGACACAGAAGGCTACATTCTGTATAATTCCTTTTACATGAAAGTCTAAAAAAAGACAAAAACTATAGTGTTATAGAGCAGTTAAATTTTTTTTAGCAGCCAGAGTGAGGGGAGCAGATGGACCCCTTATAGAGCTGTCAAACCTCTTCAAATTTATTTATTTATTTAATGCAATTTCAATCAAAATCCTAGCAGGTTGTTGGTATAATTGTCAAATAGATTCTAAAATTTATACAGAAATACAAAGGTCTGAGATTAGCCAGGACAATCATGATGAAGAAGAGCAAACTGGAATGACACAAAGATTTATTATAAAACTACAAAAATTAAGTCATGTAACAAATTACTGAAATGAGGAATGAAAGTGGTGACATTACTAACAATTCTAAAGAAAGAAAGGGGTTATAGGAGAGTTCTATGAGCAACTGAATGCCAAAAAAATTGAATAACCTAGATGAAATGAGCCAATTTCTAGACACACAAAATTTACCAAAATAAACTGAAGAAATAGAACATCTGAATAGACCTATTACTAGTACATAGATTCAGTTACTACTCAAAAAGCTCTTACAAAGAAAAGCTCTAAACCTGATGGCTTCACTGGTGAATTCTACCAACATTTAAAGAACTAATACCAATCCTTTTCAAACTTTTTCCAAAAATTGAAGAAGAGAGCATACTTCCTAACTCACTCTATGAAGCTACTATGACCCTGACCAAAGCCAAAGACACCACAAGCAAAGAAAGCCAATATCCTTATAAACCTCAATGCAAAAATCCTCAACAAAATACTAGTAAACCAAATTCAGCAGCATATTAAAAGGATTCTACACTGTGACAAAGGGGGATATATTTCTAGAGCACAAAGATGGTTCAATGCACAAAAATTGATCAATGTGATACACCACATTAACAAAATGAAGAGGAAAAAGTCACATGATTATCTCAACTGATGCAAAAAGCATTTGACAAAATTCAATGCCCCTTCATTATAAAAACACTCAACAAACTAGTAATAAAAGAAAACTACCTCAATATAAAAATCCATTCATGAAAAACCCACAGCAAGCATTATGCTTAATGGTGTAAGACCAAAAGCTTTTTCTCTAAGATCAGGAATAATGCAAAGGTGCCCACTCTCACCTCTTCTACTCAGCAGACTACTGGAAGTCCCAGCCAGAGTGATTAGGCAAAAAATAAAACAACAGTCATCCTAATTGGAAATAAATAAATTATTTATGTTCACAGATGTTATGATTTTACAGGATAACATCTAAAGAACCTTAAATATTTTACCAAAAAACTGGTAGTACTAATAAATTCATCAAAGTGGCAAGATACAAAATTAATTGTGTTTCTAAACACTAACAGTGAGCAATTCAAATATTAAGCCACCTTCCCTACACTCTATACCTGGCTCCATCTAACTATTATTTGTTCCCAAATATGGAAAAACAGCTTCAAGGGAAGAAGTTTACAGACAAAAGAATTAGTTAAAGATGATATTTTAAAGGTGTAAACAAAATATTTTTTGAAGGTATAAATAAAATTATCGAAAGATCTGAAAATTGTATTAGGGTTAAGGGTGAATATATTGAAAAGGAAAAATAATAAGTTGTTTTCTTTTATCGCTGTTTTCCTTTGCTCCACAAATTTCTTGACCACCCCTCATAGCACAGAGCAGACTGTATACACTTTACCCATATTCCCCTCAAGTTACCATTTCCCTCTGTGTGCTTGGTCATTTGCATGTGCTCTCTCTGTATTTGTGTTCATATAGTGCATTTCTTCCTGGGCCTTTTGGGGGTAAACTATGACCCTTCAGCCTTAAATCCTTCAGGATATATTTCTTGAGAACTAGGATATTCTCTTACACAGCCAAGGTAAAATGATCAACTTCAGTATGTGTAACATTGAAACGTACTTTTAATAAGATACCTTTGATCTAGACCTGACTTACAAGAATGCTAAAGAAGGTTCTTCAGGTCAAAGTGAAAGGACATTAATTAGTAACATAAGAACATATGAGAGTATAACTCACCGGTAAAGGTAACTATATTGTCAGATTCAGAATCCTCTACTCTTTTAATGGTGGCATGTAAATCACTTATATCTCTAGTGTAAAGGTTAATGGACAAAAGCATTAAAAATAGCTGTAGATACAATAATTTGTCAATGGATATGAAGTATAAAGAGATATAAATTGTGACATTAGTGTAGAGTTTTTATATGTGATCAAAGTTATCGCTTAAAATTAGACTGTTATAACTATAAGATATTTTATGTAAATCTCATGGCAACTGCAAAACCTGTGTTAGATTCACAAAGAGAAAGAGAAAGGAATCAAAGCACACCACTACAGAAAGTTATAAAAAAAAAAAGATACTTTTAATCTAATCTTGCATTTGTATAAGTTTCTAATTAAAAAAAATGATTGTTGGATGTGTGGATAGTTTTCTCATTTTCAATATCTAAACAACATATCTTTGTGCATTTATCTCAGAATAACTTTCTAGGAGTGAAATTGTTGGGTCAAAATATTAACATTGAAAGAAATCTTCATTTACAGTATAATGTCAGATACAGATTGTGCATTTCTACCAATAAGCCATGAAATGTTTATTTTTGTCCATCTTCCCAACAGTAGCTGTTATCAGCCTTTTAAAATCTGGCCCAATTTGATAAGGAAGACCTCTCATTCTAATTTGCCTCTCTTTGATGATTAGCGTACAGGACGCACTGATAATTGTATGGCCAGTATCAATTCTCTCTTTTTTGCTAATTGAAAGTTGATTTTGTTAGTCAGCCCTATGTGAGATATTCATATCCTCCCTGGCAGCCAGGGGTGCCATGTGGCCTAGTTGTGACCAATGAGCTGTAACTAGAGTGTGTTGAAATTTCTGGGAAGTTTTTTGCTTTTCCTGATAAATGAAAAAATACAGTTGATGATTCATGTCTTTTCCCCTCTTGCCTTGAATGCAGATGTGATGCCTGGAGCTAGGGCAGCCACTTTGCCATCATAATGTGGCCAGCATGAAGGAATACTCCAGATAAATAACTCGGTTTAAGCCATAGTAAATCTCTTACTTGTAAGTACTCCTAACAGTGAGGCTGAACTTCGTTTTGTGTGCTGGTTGGCTATGACATGCCTCCTGCTGTCTGATAGTCCCTCGTTTGCCTGTCTGTCTCCTCTCTATAGTGGGAGCTCCTTATGAAAAAGGGTCACATGGCAATAATATCCACTTTTGTATGTCAGAGCAAACATACAAAAGTGGGTGCTCATTAATTGTGTTTTGAAGGAATAAATGATATAATTTAATTCCCTATGCAAATTATTTTTAAAATTTACTTTCTAAGGTAGGTGGTTCTTCCTGGTCATTTTCTGAACCCATATTCTCAAACTTTTGGTCTTTTTACCTCTTTATCAGAACCAGATTTTCTCATTCTCTAAAACTGTGCCTCCTAATTTTTTTCACATCATGACTGACCTAGAACACGATAGTGCTTGTATAATAAGCACTGTAAATGGGTGGAGGTTGCTTCCTGCAGAGGTAATGCTTAGGGTATCCTCAGACTTTACCTGGTCACCCCCGAACCAAGGGTATCTCTGCCCGGATAATAGCACTAGCTGTGCTGGTCAAGAAGTTCTGCTCTATTCTGAGAAGAGTGGAAGGTCTGTCTACTTTCCAGTGAGGAATACCATGTATGCTTTTAAATTTATATCGGGACAGACACAACTATGTAACAAATACTGTCAATGGCTCCATCTAGTGGTCTAAAGTGGAGTTGGGTTTCTAACCATCTAAGATTTGAGCTTCCATCCATCCATCATCCATCCATCCATTAATCCTTGTCCATACATTTATCTTATTCATCCTTCAGTCCATCTATATCCACTCTCACATCCATCCATACACCCACCCATCCTCCTAACCGTCCATTCTGCCAATCCTCCCATCCATCCTTCAATTCACCATACCCTTTCTTCCATCCATGTGGCCATTATAGACTATGAGGTCCTATGGGATCTGCCCCTGCCAATCTTTCTGACCCCATTTCATGTCATTAGATGTGTAGATTTGTTAAGCCCCACATGATTTATTTCCTTTCTTTGAACACCCCAAGCTTATTTTTTGCATATGCTTTTCTCCCCTTCTTGAAATGATTTTCTCACAGTCCTAGCCTGACTGACTTTTTATCATCATCCTTCATATCCAAGCTCAATCCAACTTTTCAAAGAGACCTTCCTAAATCACCCTAACATATTCAGTTGCTCCGCCGCCAGTCCCTCTTTGTCACTGGGTGAGGTGACATGGTACTTGTCTCTTCCTGCTGGAGTTGTATCTGGCATTGTCTGCCTCCCCTCACTGAATGAAGCTCAGGGGGAAGCTGGTCTCTCTTGCTCACTGCTGGATTTCCAATACTCATGACAAACTACCCCCATGTTAGTGACTTTCAGAAACAAAAGTTTGTGTCATGCTCACACCAAACAGATGCCCTGGTTGGCAGAGTTGCGGCCTATTTTTCCCACTTCGAGGCCCTGCTGGCTGAGCCCCCATCCTCTGGATTTTCCTTTGTCACCTCAGCAGGGGGAAGGAACACAGAGAAAAGCCACCTGCCCCAAAAGGCTTCCTCACAGAAGTGACCATGCCCTGGTGCTTGTGAGTTCATTGCCCGGAGCTGACATTCGGCCGTGCCTGACTTCAAGTGCAACCCCAGCATGTACCTAGGAGAAGAACCAGACCTGGAGGTGAGCGCCCCTGACGGCTTCCACCTGGGTGAGGCGGGCACAGCTAGGCTGTCCTGACCGCTGGGCTGGAAGGGGTGGCTGAGCACAGCCCTTCCTGCTACACAAAGGAGCCAGTGGCCAGTTCTCTGTGTGGTGGTGGGAGGTCCATAGGGTCCGACAAGGTCCGTAGAGAAGTTCCCATTGCCTGAGCCCTGAAAGATGAGCAGTTATTCACCTGGGAAGGGCGCTGGGGCCAGGGAAGCAGCCAGAGCAAAGCTCTGAGGCCTGAACCAGCCTGGAGATCTCCGCCTGCGTGGAAGGGGGTGGGCTTGGCTGGTGGAGCGCGTCATGGTGAATTTGCACAAGGTGTGAGTACACACCTCGAAGGGTGTTCAATGAGGCTCTAAGAAGTCGGGACTTTATTCTGTAAGTAACGAAGACAATGACACTTTAAGTAGGTAAGGGACATGTTCAGAAGTGTGCTCTAGAACTTAAAATCTTGTGGCATGGTTCGAGGAGATCGAAGAGAGGTGGGCCAGTTGGGAAACTATCCCCTGTCCTCTAGGTAAAAGGCTGGCATTGAGGCAGCAACAGTGGGGTTATGAAGAGGGGCTAATGCCAGAGATGCTGGGAAGGAGAGTCCGCAGAGAAATGAAGGTGGTGCCCAGCTTTCTGACCTGCAGGAGTGGGTGTGTGGTGGGCAGCAGGGAGAGGACATGCGCAGGGTGAGCATCCAGGTGGAGCGGTCCGGGGCTGCGGTGGGATGTGGGGGCCCCGAGCTCAGGGGAGCCTGGCGGAGTGTCTCCTGCCATGGAGAACAGTGAAGAAAGGCTGGTGTCGACTGCTAACTCCACACCTGAAGGAGCTGCACCAGACGGTGTGAGTGCCCCCCAGGCCTTCCCATCGAGGCCTCTGCCTGCAGGAGCCTGGGCCTGGTTCTCCTTCCTGCGGAACCAGACGTGCTCTTCTGGGCAATGGGGATGTCTGCCGGTGAGTTTGGGGGAGGTGCCCAAGAATTTATTCTTAAAAGAATTACACGTGGTTACATGTATATACTCTCGTTATAAAAGAAAACATGGAGAAGCAAAGGTTCCACCTTTCATCCCCCAAATCCTTCCCCATCTCAGCAGTCATTGCTGCTAGAAACCTCCTGGGTGTCCAGGTAGACTGTTTCCTTTGCATTTATGGTATTTATAGACATATGGACTGAGGTGCACAAAGAGTTTTGGTTTTTGTTTCCTCATTTCATTATGAAAATTTCCAGATACAGAAGAATTGTAGATGAACCTTATAACAACCTAGATTCTAGAATTCACATTTTGTTTTATTGTTTTATCACGTGTCAATCCATTTATCTATGCTTTCCTCCATTCATCTATCAATTCATTATTTTTAAAAAAGTGCATTTTAAAGTAATTTGTTCACATCAGGACACTTCACCCATAAAAACACTTCAGCCTACAGTGAACTGCACAAACTTACTGTTTCCATTCTCTCAATTTTGACATATGAATGTACTCACATAACCCAACCCCCTGTAAAGAACCTTGTCTTCCCCTTCATGCCCTTTTCTGGTCAATCCCTGTCCCATATTCCAGGAGCAGGTGACCTTTCTCCCCTCCCCCATCCCTCTGCCTCCTTATTCTTAGAACAGATTAGTATTTCCTGTTCTAGTATGTTATGTAAATGGAATCATATAGCATACACTCCTTTATGTTTGGCTTCTTTCCCTAAGCATGGTGTTTTGGATGTTCATCCATGTGTGACCTGTATCAGTAGTTACTTTTTTAGAAACAGCGATATTGAGGTATAATTGACATGTAAGAAGGCCTCTATTTAAATTGTATGGGGATAGCAGAATAGCTCAGTGGTTGAGTGCTTGCCTCACAATCATGAAGTCCAGGGTTTGATTTCTGACCCCAACCTGTGCAAACCCCATAACTGCCAAGATGGCACAGCAACCACGGTTCTCACCTCCCATGCTCGAGGCCCCCAGTTCATTTCTCACCCTGTGCAGCCCCACATCCACCTGTGTGGAATGAGACCATGTCTAACTAATGATGTACAACTATGGAGACTGCTCTGGGGCCACCCCCGTTCTCTTTCTATCTCACACACACACTCTCTCTCTCTCACCATTTCTCAAAAAATAAAATCTTCAAAAAAAAAGGCTCTGCTAACTTTAAATAACTTGTACAACATCTCTTTACATATGTGAGTATCTGTGAAACTACCGCTATGATCAAGACATTGAATATATCCAGCATCCCCCAGAGAGTCCCCAGCTTCATTATAACTCCTCCCTCCAGCCCCTCGGGTGCCTCCTCCATCCCCAGGCAATACCTGGTCTGCTTTCTGTCCCTATAGATAGTTTACATTTTCTAGAGTTTTATATAAATGTAATCATGTACTACCGTGTTTCCCCGAAAGTAAGACATCCCCCGAAAATAAGACCTACTTACCGGTACAATTTTGCCTCTCACTGAAATATGTATAAGGCATTCCTCCCCCCCCACCCCCCGCCCAAATAAGACCTAGCGCATCTTTGGGAGCAAAAATTAATATAAGACACTGTCTTATTTTTGGGGAAACAGGGTAAGACACTGTCTTATTTTCGGGGAAACAGGGTATAAGACACTGTCTTATTTTCGGGGAAACAGGGTATGTACTCTTTTATGTCTGGCTTCTTTAAGTCAGCCTAATTACTCTGAGCTCTATTTATGTTGTCACATGTATCAGTAGTTCCTCCCTTATTATTGCTGAGCCATTTCCGTTGTCTGGATACACCAAAATTTATTGATCCATTCACCATTGATGGATACTTGGGTTGTTTCCAGTTTTTGCAAATAAACTCGCTATGAGCAATTCTAATCATTTGGATAAGTGTTTCCCTTTATGTAATGTGTCTTTTTTTTTTTTTTTTTTAATAGCTGCTTTAAAACGTTTTCTTTGTCTTTGACTTTCTGTGGTTTGAGTGTGATGTTTCTGGGCACGAATTTCTTTGGGTTTATGCTGCTTGGGGTTACTGAGGTTCTTAAATCAGTAGATTTATGTCTTATACCAAATTTGGAATTTTTCAATGATTATTTATTTAAATACTCCTTTAGCAGTGTAACCTTTCTCTTCTCTTTCTGTATTTGCAATGACATGGATGTGAGACCTTCAGGTATTATTTCACAAATTTTTGAGGCTTTATTTATGTCTTTTTGTTTGTTTGTTTGTTTGTTTGTTTGTTTGAGAGGTTAGAGAGAGAGAGGAGGGGAGGGCCCACAGCAGTCTCCATAGCTGTAGATCATTAGCTGTGACATGGTTTCATTCCACACAGATGGATGTGGGGCCTTGCAGGGTGGAAACCAAACCAGGGGCCTCCCACATGGTGGGTGAGAACATTCACTGCTGATCTATTCTGGCGGTTACCAGTTGTGCTTCAGTTCAGCATATGGGTTTGCATGAGCCAGGGCTGGGAATTGAACCCTGGACTTCACAAATGTGAGTAAAGCTCTCAGCCACTGACCTATCCCAGCATCCCCTATCAATTTTTTCAAAAATATATCTGTTTTCAGATTGGATGACAACTATTGGTCTATCTTTTAAGTTCACTGACTTCACTTTCATCTATAGTCTGCTCTTGAGCTCATCCAGTAAATTTTCATTTCAGTAATTTTATTTTTCAGTTCTAATATTTTTATTTGTGGTTTTTTTATAAGCTTCTGTTTATCTGCTAAGTAGTCTATCTTCTATTTGTTTCAAAAATGCTTGCACTGGATTGCAGCTGAGTCGCCTTGACCGCATGCAGATGTATTGTCTGCTATGCCCACTCTTCCCACCACCCCCACCACCCCTCTCTGCCTTGGGCTCAATTTCCTCATCTGAATGAGGCTATGACAACACTAACTTTATTATAAGAACTTGGGACAAATACCTGACATGATGCCTGGCACACAGTCCCAGTTAAAATGGTTTGTTTATTTCTTTGTTTTTATCACCACTTAGCATTATCATCTATGTTTCATCATTTGCAGCTAAAAGAAGACCCTCCCATTTGGTAGCAGGCAATCTGCCTACCAAGTGGGGGTTAAGGGCCCCAGCCCATTTCTCCTCTTGTGCTGTTGAGCTCTTTGTATGTGTGGGGGTGCTCCAAGTGCAACCTCATTGAAGTTGTGTTCACACCACATGTAAGGTCAAATGCTGGCCCCAGTTCACAGGTAAGGAAACAGAGGCTTGAAGGGTAAAGTCTTTCTAATGCCATCAGCTCTGGCTGACCTCAGAGCCTGTGTCTCCAACCATTAGAAGGCACTGCCCTCAGAATTTATTTACTGGGCTGCCTTTCCTGCTCAGCCATGGCCAGGTTCTTCTGCTAAGAGTCACAGGTCCTATCAGATAATACCAATGCCCCTCCCTCGGCTGGCCTGTGGTGGTAAGAAGTCCTCACTGCTGCTGGAGCTCTGGGGTACCACCACACCTTGGTGGCTCCCTCAATGCTGCCTACTTTTTTTTTTTTAAGTTATTTTTATTGTTTTTGACAGAGAGAGACAAAGAGAGAGAGAGAGAAGGGGGAGAGCCCAGAGCAGTCTTCATAGTTGTATGTCATCAGTTTTCTACATAGTTTCATTCCACAGGTGGGTGTGGGGCTACACAGGGCAGAAACTGGCTAGGGGCCTCCCGCATGGGAAGTATGCCGGGGGCAGGAGTCAAACCAGCAGCCTCCTACATGGGAGGCTCATCCCAGTGAGAACCGAACTGGAGGCACACCCCAGTTCAGCATATGGGTCAGCACAGGCCAAGGCCGGATTCACTCTTCAGACCCCGGGGCTGTTAGACGAGCACTCAACCAGCTGAGCCACCCCGGCATTCCCATGCCCACTTTTAAAAATCATCCCTTCATGGGCTTCTAACAAGATAGTATAGTAGATAGATGGGCTCACCTCCTCCCATGACCACATCACAATTCCAACTAAATTATAGAGCTATCGTTGAGATACACCTGAAGACTAGCTGAACAGAAGTCTTAAAATTAAGAATATAAAGAAGAAACTACACTAAGACTGGTAGGAGGGGTAGAGAGACAGAATGGTCAGGTCTCACATCCACTGTGTGGCAGTTGGGAATTCAGAAGGGAGATGTGGGATGGCTTCAGCAGGTTGAGCACTTGCCTTGCAACCACAAAGTCTGGGAATTGAGTCCTGGCTCTGGCCCATGCAAACCCATGTGCTGAACTGTGGCACTACGAGTAAAGGTTCTTGCCTTCCATGTGTGTGTATGTGGGGGGGGGGGGGCAGGCTAGTTTGGTTCCCGCCCTGCATGGCTCCACATCCACCTGTGTGGAATGAAACTATGTCACAACTAATGATGTACAACTATGGAGACTGCTCTGGGCCCTCCCCGCTTCTCTCTCTCTCTCTCACCTTCTCTCAAATAATAAAATACATTTTTTTAATCATTTCTTTTATTGATTTTTGACAGAGAGAAACAGAGACAGAGAGAGACAGAGAGAAGGGGGAGGGCCCAGAGCAGTCTCCATAGTTGACAGCATTAGTTTTCCATATAGTTTCACTCCACAGGTGGACACAGGGCTGCGCAGGGCAGGAAATGGGCTGGGAGCCTCCCACATAGGCCCCGGCAAGAACAGGGGGCACACCCCAGTTCAGCATGTAGGTCTGCACGGGCTAGGGCTGGGATTCAATCCTTGGTCCTCGGGGCTGCAAAGCGAGCGCTTTACCCACTGAGCCATCCCAGCTATCCCTAAAATACATATTTTTAAAAAAATAATTCAGAGGAGAAAGAAAAAGAAAGAATTCAGCCAATCCTCACGGGCAGTCAGCCTGAGAGTCAATCCCAACCACTGACATGTTAACAACAATCAAGGCTCAACTACAGTAGGAGAGCACACACAACCCACACAAGAGACATCCATGGAGCACCTGGCTCAGGTGACCAGGGAGACTGGGCCCCATAGGACACCTTCTACATAAGGCCACTTTGCCAACCCTGGGAAATGTAGCAGCTCTACCTAATATATATAAATAAACACAGGGAGGTAGCCAAAGTGAGAAGACAAAGAAACATGTCCCAAGTAAAAGAACATGGCAACATTCTAGAAAAAGAACTAAATGAAATGGAGACAAGAAATCTACCAGATACAGAATTTGAAACAAAAACAAAAACAAAAAACAAACAAACAAACAAACAAAAAACTGGTTACAAGGATGTTCAACAAAATTTGGAATAGATTAATTCAATGAGAACTTAAACAAAGAGATAGAAATTAAAAATTAGTCAGAAATGAAGGATACATTAACAGAAATAAATAATACATTAGATAGAATCAGCAACAGATCAGACGAAGCAGAGGATTGAATCAGTGATCTGGAACACAAGGCAGCAGGAAATAGTTGGAATAGCAAACAAAACAAGACAAAGAATTTAAAAAATGAGGATAGTTTAAGAGACCTCTGGGGAAACATCAAGTATGCCAACATTTGCATCATATGGGGTACTGGAAGAAGGGAGAGAGCAAGGAATTGAAAACTTTATTTGAAGAAATAATGACAGGAAACTTCCCTAACCTGGTGAAGGTAACAGACATATGAGTCTAGGAAGCACAGGGAATCCCATACAAGATGAGCTCAAACAGGCCCATACCAAGACACATCATAATTAAAATGTCAAAGGTTAAAGACAAAGAGAGAATCATAAAGCAGCAAAAGACAAAGCACTTAGTTACCTGGAAGGGAGCTCCCATAAGACTGTCAGCTGATTTCTCAACAGAAACTTTGCAGGCCAGAAGGGATTGGTATGAAATATTCAAAGTGATAAAAAGTAAGGACCTACAACCAAGACTGCTCTACCCAGGAGGCTATCATTTAGAATTGAAGGACAGATAAAGAGCTTCCCAGACAAGAAAAAGCTAAAGAAGTTCATCACCACCAAACCAGTATGACAAGGAATGTTAGAGGGACTTCTTTAAAAAAAGAGAGATAAGAAAATTTAGCAAAGAAAAAAATTCTCACTGACAAAAAGCAGTGGATCAAAAAACTATAAAGCTAAAAGGCAAAGGTAAGAAGAACTTGTGTAATTACAACAGTAAATTAAGGAATACACACAAATACACAAAGGGAGTAAACAATAATGACAAAAACATAAATGTGGAGGAGGTGAGTAAAAATGATAGTGATTTTAGAATGTGTTGTAACTCAAGTAACCACAAACTTAAAGTAGACATAGATATAGCTTGGTATAACTGAAGCACATGGTAACCACAAACCAAAAATCTACAAGATATACAAGAAATAAAGAAAAAGGATTCTAAACACAACACTATAGAAAGCTATCCACATACGAGAGAGCAAGAGAAGAAAGAAAAAGAGAACTACAAAAACAATCAGAAAATAAAATAGCAACAACTACATACCTATCCATAATTACTTTAAATGTAAATGGATTAAATGCTCCAATCAAAAGAGGACTGGACAAAGATGTGGTACATATATAAATAAAATATTACTCAGCCATAAAAAAGAATGAAATCTTATCATTTGCAAAAATATGGATGGACATAGAGGTTATTATGCTAAGTAAAATAAATCAGAGAAAGAAATATACTATATGATTTCACTTACATATGAAGTCTAAAAAACAAAATAAACCAACAAACAAAACAAAAACTCATAGATATAGAGAACAACCTGATGCTTGCCATATGGGAGAAGCTTGAGGTGGGTGAGAAAGGTGAAAGGATTAAGAAGCACAAATTTGTAATTACAAAATTAGTCACAGGGGTGTAAAGTATAGCATAGGGAATATAGTTAATAATATTGTAATAACTATGTATAGTATCAGGTGGGAACAAGACTTTATTGGGAGGATTACTTTGTAAGTTATAAATGTCTGAAAACTGTGCTATACAGCTGAAACTAATATAAAATTGTCAGCTGTAATTAAAAATAAAAAAAATTTAAAGGTGATTGCTTTTTATTCATTGATGTAGAAAGATGTTCATGAGATATTGTTAAGTGAAAAAAAAGCAAATGACTGAGCATAGCCTATAGTATGATCCCCTTTAAGTGAAAATAATAACAATAATAATAACACAGAACTGCTGGGCAGGAGACAGGCATGCAGGAGGATAGGTCAAGGGATGAGCAGCCATGCCCTATGCCCTGCATCTCAGTTTGAGTGTTGTTGCTATAAGCCTCAGGGCCTCACTGAATGCAGGATGAGGCATCCATCCAACACCAGCAGTCCTGATCCTACCCTGACAGGCCACCCAACCTGTTCATCCTCATTCCCTCCCAGTGTACGTGGTATGACTTCAACTTAATTTCCCCAAGATTGGCCCCAAATAGTAGCCTGGACAGACATATCATTTTAATTGGGACAGAAAACGATACTGTCCTGTTTCAAATGGTATGCATGGTCAGCCTAGTCTCACTGGGCTAAATTCAAGGTGTCACTAGGCTGACCACATATACCGTTTGAAACAGGCCAGTACCTTTGTTTCTGTCCATTTAAAATGGTACGTCTGGTGAGCCTACCACATGGGGACAGTCCCTGTCCTCAAATCCTTAATGGCTATTGTGGGAACAGGATTCCTTCTGTCTGTCTGGTGAACAGATTTAAGAACACAGTCTCACCCTGAGAGACAGTTCTTCATTTCCCTGGATGAAAAGAGTCCTCAAAGA
This sequence comes from Craseonycteris thonglongyai, assembly GCA_004027555.1. Classification (NCBI taxonomy): domain Eukaryota; kingdom Metazoa; phylum Chordata; class Mammalia; order Chiroptera; family Craseonycteridae; genus Craseonycteris; species Craseonycteris thonglongyai. The sequence continues at coordinate 21,040 of PVKE010021787.1, forward strand.
GAAACTTTTGGTCAATGTAGAAGTAATAAAGTAATAATAATAAAAAAAAGATAGAAGCACTAAATGACATCAAAATTGACAGTCAAGGAACCAAATCCTGGGAGAGAAAAGATGGCGGCATGAAAGTAGAACGCCAATACCTGCCTGGGAAGGGACTTGTGAACAGAGGGGAATCCACAGGGGAAACCCTGAGAAGCACCCTCAACTAAGAGAACCACACAATGCAGAACTACACCCAAAGGTTAGAGGAAAAAGGGGAGAGCGGGAGAGGAAAAGAGAAGCAGCGGTTCGGGGACAGAGACTCGGAGCGCGGCCCGGGGCTGGCAAAAACAAAGGGGGATTGGGGGACTACAGTCAAAGTGGAGCTGGATCGAGGGCGGGCTGGAAGCCGAGACCTAGGGAGCGTGGAAGCCCCACAAGACTGTGGACAATTTAACATCCGAACTCAAGGGACAGCACGTGGTGCCCTAACCAGATCACGGAGCCTAAAGTGGAACAGGGACTGTGGAGCAGGGCGGCTGCACTTCCCGGCGGGCGGGGTGAGAGCAGGGATTCAGCCCACAACAGCTCAGCACCCCTGATTTACGGAGGAGATTGACTGTGAGGGAGCGCCTTCTGAGGACAGGGCTCTTGGAGTGAGGGCTGGGGCTTGAGTGGGCATAGCTGCATTGGACATGCTTAGAGTGAATCCAGCGGTCTCAGCAGAGCCGGGAGCATAGAGCGGCTGCCAGGCGAGCTACGGCCTGTGTGCGCAGGGCTTTCGGCACCCCACCCACTGGGCTGCTCTGGCACTGTTGCCTGCGTGCGCCCCTGCACACATGGCCTACCGTGCCTCTGCCAAGCCCCAGCCCACCCGCGCCGGTGCCCTGCGAGCACGGCTCACAGATGCTATTAAAGGAAAAGCAGCCAAGTAGAGAGGAGAAAGACCAGAGCTCCTGCGCCCTGCCCGCACTGAACCACCAGCCCCGCTGCTGAAAGAGGAATCTGCTACTGTGTCTCAGGCTCGCCCTAGCTCCCACTCACATACCCCCACCCAGGCCACACCTTTACTACCCTGCTTTCTAACAGCTAAGACAGCAACCTGAAGTGCCCCAGGACACAGAAGCTGTCTGCTTCCCCCAACCCTCTCCCAAAATCTCCTCCTCCCACAACTGAGTCCAAAAGAAAAAATAAAGAGAAGCCCATCTGATAGGCAAACACCCAGAGGGAAAACATACTCATGCGTAAAGCAAAAAGAACCACATCAAACACAATGCACACCTCAGAATCCAAACCCCCTCCAGAAGATCAGGGACATTCTTTAGTAAAGGAGCTTGCACACTTGGAATCAAATCTAAGTGAAACAGAATTCAGGGCTGCAATAATAAAGACACTCAGAGAGCTCACTCAATGCTGGCAAAGTACCCAGACAAAGTTAAATGACCTCAACAAGAAATTTTCTGAGCATAGTGAGTACTTTACCAATAAAATTGAGAAGTTAGAGCAGAACCAAAAGGAACTCCTTGAAATGAAAGGCATCATGGGAGAGCTGAAAAAAGAATTGACCAGAATAGGAAACAGGGCTAACCAGCTAGAGGAAAAAATGAGCGAAATTGAAGATAGAATGATGGAAATGTCACAGAGGGAAGAAGAAAGGGAAAGGAGAATCAAGAGAAATGAAAGAGCCCTACAAGATCTCTTATGACATCAGAAAGAACAATATTAGAATAATAGGGGTACCAGAAGGAAGCAAGATGAAATCTCAGAGTCTACTAAAACAAATAATGGATGAAAATTTTCGTAACTATGGAAAGAGCTACAACCCCAAATTCAAGAGGAAA
>PVKE010021788.1:0-26171 GCA_004027555.1 Craseonycteris thonglongyai
CCCCCCCCGGTCAATGGTGTCCCGCTTTACCAATGTTAAAATCTGGTCACCTTAATCTACCAGTAAATACTGAGGCCTAGCTACAAAAATTGGAGAGTAGAAAGTATCCTTTGTTCTTTTCAGCATTTTTAGAAAACAGAGAATTCTTAGTTGGTAAAGTGACTGACACCTTCTCTTATAAATTGTTTGGAAAGTAAAGAACATTGAACTGAATAGTGCAGGCTCTTGAAAGTTTATTTATGCTTGGAATCTTTCTACATCCCCTACCCAAGGGCTTAAACACACACACACATAAACACACACACACACAGTTTGAGTGACCTCTATACAGTTTCCTCTATGATTTAGAGTATACACAGGAAATAGAAGATATGGTGTTTTCTAGTTATGATGGAATTCATTCCTCAAAGGGTTAGAAAACTCTATAGCAAGTTATAACACTCTAGAAATCCAAGGTGGGGGATTGGTGAGAAAATTAGCTATAATGTGAGGAAAATTAGCCTAAGTGGCAGCCTCTGGGATTGATTTATCATCAGAGATTAAGGTCAAAGAGAGATGTGGAAAATCTAGCCTGAGATTGTCTTCTCATTAATGCTTTGTCAACTATTAAAAATGAATGCCCTCACTTCTCTAGAAGAATCACGTTTTGCTGTGTACATTAATAGACATTCCTGAACTAGGGTAAATAATTTTTCTACAGCAGTAGCTGATCTATAGTTACATTTTCAATACATTGTATTTAACCCACATTTCATGAAAGGCACTATTATGCCAAGTGCTGGGGATGTGGCAGGTAACTACAAACACAGTGAACTCCCCACATGGAATTCTATTAAAAAAATGTAGCAAGTAAATGGGTAGTTAAAACATGAAAGGACACTGAGGTTGTAAATAGAAAAGATCTCAAACACATCTGAAACCATAACAAGGGAGGCTTCCTAAGAAAGGGTTGTCTACACTGATTCTTGAAAGTTGAAACTGATTTAGCTAAATGTGGAGCTGATGGGAGCAATGTTCTGTGCAGAAGAAAGAGCAAGTACAAAGCCTTAGAGATAAAACAGAGGTATGCACATTGGAGGGGTGGAAAGATGTTGGTATGACTGAGTTGTGGCATGCAAAGAGGTCATAGGGAAGAATGGAGAGCGATGAGATGGGAAGATAAGCAAATAGAAGTCATGCCCAGTCCCGAGGCCTCTTTAAGGAGCTTGATCATAAGACACTTTTTCTTCCTCAGAGTTCCTTCAATATTTGATAATGGTGCCACAGCACTGGCATTTGATTAAGAGTGAAAGAGTGAAAGAGAGAGAGAGAGAGAGGGAGAGAGAGAGAGAGAGAGAGAGAGAGAGAGAGAGAGAGAGAACAGACAGCTATGTCCCTCCCAGTAAGGAGATAAGCACCTGGAGAGAAATTCAGCATTTACATTTCTCTAGATGAGCCCCAATAGTATAGAGCCCAAGTAGGAGTTTGATCACTATCTCTAATTGAGTACCTAATCCCACTGAATATTTCGTGACATTGAACTCATGACAGATGGAGCAAGTCTTCAAGTAGGTTAGATCAGCAGGATTAGGGAAGAGGGTGCCCACAGGAAGAGTCACAATGACAAGTAGGAGCAGGCAAGGTTCAAAGCTGTCAGACAATATGGCAACATATGAGGGCTGTCTGGAAAAAAATCCAGCCGTTGTCAATAGGAGCATAACAAAAATGGTTACATGACTGGATACTTTCCAGACAGCTGTCATATATAATGAAATATAAAGAAACACAGTCACTAATCTTTTTTAGTCCTTACTTTGTGTCATTCAGTGTTTTAAGTTCTTTACGTGTATTAATTCACCTTAAAAAAATAACCCTCAAGTTATTATCTCCCACTTTTCAAATAAAATAACAGAGGCACGCAGAAGATAAGTAGTTCACCTGCATTCATGCATTAAGTGCCAGAGCTGGGACCCAAAAGCAAACATTCTGGCTCTTTAGTTTATACTTTATCACATCCATCTCTTGGATATAGAATTTTATGGGTTATTTCTTCTTTTAGTTATCTCCATCTGCTACATTTTGGTGTCTTTCCATCACAGGTAGACTAATGAACAACAACAAGGTTGCAGAATTTAAAAATATTGAATAAAAAAGCTGCCTTAGAAATCCTAAACATCGAACCTCAATTGTAAAGATAAAATAACTAAAAACAAATGAGGTGAGGCAACCTAGTTGTTTACTCATCTAGTACCTTCTGTCTTCCAGGCTCCTCAGGCACTGGGAATGTGTGGTAAGCACAGTAACGATCAAAGCAACAGAAAGCATACCTCTCCTCTCCTGGAGCTTTTGTTCTACTGGGGAAGACTGACAACAATAAATAAAAGAGAAAGACAGGTTGAGATAAGTCCTCAAAGTAAAGCATAATAGGAGATGGAGTGTCAGGGGTGGGGTAGGGGGGAGCTCTTCAGAGCAGGTGGTGAGACAAGCTTCTTTTAAGAGGTGACAGTGTGAGGTAAGCCTTGTAAAGAGCCCGGGGCAAGGCACACCAGTGGACTCACCATCACAGGGACCCTCCAGCCTGAGACAAGCCTGTGGGGCAGCCAGGGGCCCAGGGAAGCTAGAGTGCAGTGAGGGAGGGAGAAAGACAGTGGGGGAGGAAGAAAGTTAGACACAGCAGCATAGCAGGAGACTTATCACAAGGCCACATCTTCTATGGAAAGAGCTTCAGAGATTATTCTAAGTGGGCTTGAAAGCCGAGAGAGAGTTTGAAACATGAGAGAGCAGATTTGATTTTGATTTTTAAAAAAGCATTCTGGCAGCTGTGTGGAGAATGATAACGTGGACTTTGGTGGAATCATGGTAGTGATGGTGGAGAGTGGTTAGATTTGCTAAAAGAATGGGTGAAAATATTAGAAAGAAAATGAAGAGTAACATTGAGGTTTTCAGGTCTGAATAACTGGATCTTGGAAACAGAACAGACCATCTAACTTAGGCCTTTCACTCTTGCACTAGGGCTCTCTATGAGGCCACAATGATAGATGCCATGAAGGGATTTTAATTTCATCTCAGAGGACAATAGAGAAGCAAAAATTACAGTTAGCAATCACTTTTTTGTTTTAAATTCAAAATGCTAGAAAAAAAGCATGAGTGGGATTTACTACGTCCCTACTCTCTTACAATTTGTGGTAAAGGTAATTATAACCTAAAAGCTTTAGCGAGGCAATAACAATTTTGTACAAACATTGAGCCCCTGGAATTTGTATTTTTAGCTAAGCTGTGGGAGACATTTTAAATCCCTTAACCTGGAGAAAGAATGGTCACATTTTGCTTATTAAAAACCGTGGCTTGGTGCGCTCAGATTTTCGGGGAAATGCAATGCACGGGCAGCAGTCGGAGTGGGAACCAAGCAATCAGCGACCAGTTGCTCTCAGATTCCTGAAATAGCTTTTGAAAAGCGTGCTTGCTCAGGCCAGACTGATTTCATTGGTCCACCTTGTCTTCATCTAGCACTGTCTATCTGCACTGTGTGTCTGCCCCATCCTCCGCGGTCCTGAAAAGCACAGAAACCAATCTTTGCTGGGCTCTTCCAAGCAGGTTTGGGGAGCAACTGTGTACAGTACGACACAGTGTCAGGGTCCCCAGTTGGAACAAAGCCCCCAGTTTCCCTCTCTGGCCTATACCTCCACTTCTACTCACCCAGCATGTGACCCTATTGGAAAACCATCACTAAGCCAAATGCATCCAGTCTAAGCCTAGAGTCATTTCACATGTAGAATGTGTATCTATTACCTGTAATAACCTTTTGAATTATCATTTCTTATGGATCCAAGAGTAATGACAATTTTTCTCCCAGTTCTTTCTAATGCCACCTTTACAAGTATCATTTCTGAGGTAAGAGCTGGTGGGGAAGAAGAGAAGCACGTTCTTCCCCATCTTTCCCTCACTGTCCTGGCTAGTGAACGTGGGCTGGAAGAAAAGAACATCGTTACGTGTTGTGGAGGACCACAGGGTCTCTACAACCCTCTCAGTGACCAAGGAAGACTGGGTTTTGACTTTGCCCTTCATTAGAAGCCTCCTCAGTGAGGCTCTTGCACATTTGTTTATATCACACTTCTGGGAACCCCCAAGACTAGGTGAATTTTCTAAGAGCAATAGGATGAAGTTTCTTTCTTTTTTTTTTTTATTGTTACATTTATTGGGGTGATATTGGTTGGTAACGATTAGATAGCTTCCAGGTGTACAAATTTACATCACATCACCTATGCATTGCATTATGTGCTCACCACCCAGAATCAGCTCTCCTTCCATCACCATATATCTGGTGCCCACTCCCAACCCCCCTGCACACTCCCTCCCTCCTCCCCCCTTACCCTCAGGTAACCACTAAACTATTGACTGTGTCCATAAGTTTTTGTTTCTTTGTTACTTTCAGTTTTATATTCCACCTATAAGTGAGGTCATATGTTTCTTGATTCTTTCAGTCTGATTTATTTTGCTTAATAAGATGGTTTCAAGGTCCATCCATGTTGTCACAAATGACTATATTTCATCCTTTCTTATCACTGAGTAGTATTCCATTGTGTAAATATACCACAATTTCTTTATCCAGTCATCTACCAATGACTGAAGTTTCTAAAGATCCCTCAAGTCACGATTTTTAGCCTGCAGCTTAATCCAGTGAGTCCTAACCTTTGAGGGGATTGGGACGGGGAGAGAGAGGAGAAGTTCAAGACTAGACCATTTGGTGGTAGGGTTGAGAGAGTATAAAAAAATAAAGCAGGGGTAGCCGGGATGGCTCAGTGGGTTAAGCGATCACTTTGCAGCCCTGGGGACGGAAAATCGCATAGAGACCCCGGCCCATGTGAACCTCATATGCTGAATTGGGGTGTGCTTCCCATGGAGGAGGTTCCCAGTTTGGTTCTCGGTCCTCCCAGTTCAGCCTCTGGCTCAAGGGGGCATGCCTCCCATGCGAGAGGCCCCCCAGCCCAGTTCCCACCTTGTGTGGCCTCCACCCACCTGTGTGGAACGAAACCATGTCAAAAACTGATGACACAACTGTGAAGACTGCTCTGGGCCCTCCCCCTTCTCTCTGTCTCTTTGTCTCTGTTTCTCTCTGTCTCTGTCAAAAACAATAAAATAAATCTTTAAAAAATAAATAAAAATAAAAGAAAGCAATTTTCTAAAAATAGGTGCAAATGTGACATCCTCCCACCTCCTTGCTACTGTCAATTCTGACTCTTCATAGTTTCTGGCACCAAGTTCACCCACAGGTGGGGCTGAAGTGATCAAGTCTTTATTCCTTAGAATGGCTGCAGGAGGCCAATTCTTCTAAAGAAGAGGAGACCTAGTGAAGTCAGGCTCAGGAAGAAGGAAGAAGATGTTGGGAGGATTTGGGAATACCTGACTCAGCCCAACAAGGAGCTGCAGGGTAGACTATAGATATCTAGAGAACCACAGGAGTTTTAAGTAGCAACTTAAATGGGTGAGAGGTGTTATTTCCTAACGTGGATGGGAAGAAGAGTCATTCTCAAAGACAGTACTCAGAAAACACATGAGCTTAATATTAGATAGACTTTGGTCAACTATTGGCTCTACTACTTACTAGCATTGTGATGTCGGGTAAATTACTTAACCTACCTGAGTTTCAGAATCCTGATCAGCAATACAAGTACCTATGTTATAAAGTTGTTGTGAGAATTAAAATAAAATATCCATGCAAGAATGTTTAGCCCCGAGTTCAGCACATAATAAGCATTTAGTAAATGTGAGGCATCTTCTTCATCGTCATCCATACCAACAATAGATTCATAGCAACTTTACTTTGAGGCTGAACGTAAAAGAGGGAGCCCAGTTCTACTTAAAATGGAGACAAAAATCCTAGACAGAGAAAAACAAGTTCACTTAGGTGACCCCACAAATAATGTGAAAAATGGGACAGTGTTCCAAACCTCTTGAAAGATCCTCTTACTCATCTAGTTCTCAGAGACCTTAGAGGTCACATAGTGGATGCATTTTTAAAGATGATATTCTGACTCTGTTTCTATTTCCATTATGAAGACATAGAGCACTAAAATGTTCCAAGATGCCTCATCTCCAAGCATTTCCAAGTCAAAAGCTCATAATTATTAGAGTCATGGCCATTATTGACATTTTACACAGTAAAATACACAATGAAGAGGGGAGGGGCTCCCTGCTGTCCACAAAAGGGCAAGTTCAAATTCAGGGAAAGGTCTTTGCTCCTGAGAAAGACCATCAGCTTTGAAAGCAGAAGGGAATTCCCCCATGACTCTGCCTTACTAATGAGGCATCCTTGAAAAAATTACACAGCTTTCTAAGTCTCCATTTCTCCATCTCTAAAATAGAAGATGATAAAACAAACATAGAAAAATATACATGTGGTATTAGTAGTAAATGCAAATTAACCACAAATGTACTTTTCTGACAGGTTGGAAGTACATGAAGGTAATTTTGGAAGTACAATTCCACTGAATTGCTGCTGAAAAAAAAAAATACCACAAACTTATTGGCTTAACAGAATGCAAATGTATTCTCTTACAGTTCTGGAGGCTAGACAGCTGAAATGAAGTTCACTTGGACGAAGCCAAGGTGTTGGCATGGGTGTGCATCCTGAGAGCTCTGAGGGGAGAGTCAGTTTCCTTGCTTCTTCTGGCTTCCCCTTCCTTCCTTTGCTTCCATCATTGTATGTCCTACTTCCTCTTCCACAATCAAATCTCTCTCTGCCTCCTTATGAGAACAATTGTGATTACAATGCGCGCCCATCCAGATAATGTAGAATAATCTCCCCATCACAAGATCTTTAAGTCAATCACATCTGCATGTCCCCTTTGTCATGTGGGATAACATTCACACATCATGGGAGAGGGTATTTGTCAGACTCCTGCAGGAGCCATGTCCCTACTTCTTCACCTGACTACTCAAGGGAACAGTGGGCAACACGCAGCTGGCAACCTGGGATGTAGTAGGAACAAGGAGACACAAAAATTGTGGGATCAGGAGGGAGATTTAGGGCCAATGTATAAATAACTTTAATAAATACTTTAAGAAGCCTGGATTTGAGAGGCTTAGATGTGGGCCATGGATATACCATAAAGCAACACATGAACTTCAGCCTCACAAAACATACTAGCAACCTCTCAAAATGAGCAAGCACTTCATTTTCCAAATAGCCCAGACCTGAGTGATCTAATCCATGTCAGTGACTGACAGCTATGCCCGACGTAAGGCCGCCATGACAGTCATATCCCAGTGCTGTCTTAAAGACAAACGTGGACCTAAATATTATAACTAATCAATAGTCGAAACTGAACCTTTCAACAGAAGACAATACCATGAAAATTAAGATTCTTTACTATAGAGTTTGCTAAAAAACAGAAAAACCAAAACCTTGATGATAAGCACAGGCAAAAACTACCACGTGGTGTGAGCTATGCTAATGTTTTAAATTTTCAACTACTCATTTCCTATGTGGTGATAATTTTATTCCTAGTAATCACTGTCAGATATAGACAGGCAGGACCCTTCAAAAGCAATGAGGCAATCTACCTGGTTGGAATATGTTATTGCTGGCATTCAGTGCTTTGTTGTGTGCAGTTCTGTTCTGACCATGATTCAATAGATTTTTGGTATGTACTTTTTGTCAATATTATTTCTATTTAATAAGCAATTGGCTTACTTATCTAATGAGCTATAGAACCTGAGGAAAGTGAAAGTCTTGAAACCTCTTTGAGTTCCAGTTTACCCTTTTCAAAACACAACGGGCCACATAAAATGGTTCTTTTAGTCTGCACCTCTAGTCATTATTTACCTCACAGCTGACAAAGAAAATGGTTTAGCGGTGTCTTGGACTAAAAAGGTAAGGCAGTCCATTATGACTGGTTTCTGATTTTACTGTCCCCGGCTTGCACCCCTCACCCTGAAGGATGGATAAATGGGCACACCCACATCCCACTGTGATTCAACCATGTGACTTATCACACAAGAGAATAGCACTGCCTGGAAGAATTAAGGGTCTACATGGGATCACAGCTCGGCAATCTCCTGAATAGAAGATCTGATCTTTCTCAGCTTTGAATGGCACCATTTCTTTAAATCATACTGTCACCAAAGTCATCAGTTACATATATAAAATGAAAGATACTGGTAATATGAGTGCTTTCTTTTAAATTTTGTGTTTTCACTTTCTATGCCTCATCCCAATAGACCTAGTCTATTAATTCTTTTGCTTATTAGTGAAGTTATCTAGTCTCCCAAATTTTTTGTTTGTTTGTTTGTTTTCCTTTTATACCTGGATTTTTGGGGATACATGCTTATTATCAAAATGCAAACCATGCAGAAAAGCCAGAGGAGAAAGTAAAACTCCCCCAAACTATACTACCTGGAGATAGCTACTTTTAATATTTTGGTGAAATCCTTCCAGGTTATTCTCTATTCCTATAGTATGTCTGTGTACAGACACACACACACACACACACATTTATGTGTCTTTGCCACTTGGTGATCAATTATGGATGAGCAGCCATCTCCACTTTTAATAATTGAACAGTATTACTTTATATAAATGCACAACGACATAATTTGTACAATTTCTATTTTCTGTAATTCAAAATATTATTTCACATAAAGATTTTTGTGCCTTTTTTTTCACTCTTTTACAGTTAGTGAAATTACAGATAAAAAAGGCATGAACCAGTTATGCTTTGGTAGGTGGTCATTGAACCTGCTACCATGGATGCATGAACACACCCTCTTGATATTTCCTCTATTTTCTTGGCATCACACACCTCCTTGATACTCATAGCTGCAAAGAACTAAGCAGTCTTCATGATTCAGCTATAGCATCAAACCTGGGAATCCTTTCAAACTTGCTCAGAAGTATAGCTGTCTGCTTCTCATTCTCTCAGACAGAGCATTCCACATACTTTCGTTGTGCCTCTGATTACTTTCATGGGACATATTCTGCATCTCCTCTCCCAGGGCTTCTGTTCTCTAAAGCATAGAGACCACAGGAGGACATACACCAGCATCCTGAGGTTTCTGACTGGCTCAAATGCCAGCACATTTACTAGTTATGTAGTGTTAAGCAAACTATTTACCTCTTTAATTTTTTATTTCTTCATCTACTAAGTGGAGACAAATATAATGCATATTTCATAACGTAGGTGTGAAAACTTAGATAATATCTGGGATTAGTCAGGGTTCTCAAGAGAAACAGAACCAAAAGGGTATCTATATCTATATCTCAATATTTTTATCAATATTTGTATCTAATTTACATCTAATCTAAGTCTATATCTATAGCTATACCTATATCTATCTATATCTATGGAGGACTGTCCAGAAAGTATTCAGCCATGTAATCATTCTCATTATATTAACAATGGCTGGCTTTTTTCTGGACAGCCCTCATATATACTTGTGTGTGTGTGTATACACACTTGCATGTGTGTATAATATTTCATATGTATACAGGAAAAATAGAGGCATGCATGGCTGGATTTTTTCCAGATAGCCCTCATGTATATATATATATATGCATAGGTGTATATATAGAGTGACCCAAAAGTGGGTACATAGCATAGTTTATTTGCGTTTAATTATGTTGTTTATTACATTTATATTTGTTTAACACTGCTTAATCTTGTAAGTGCTTGAAATCTCTTCCACCAATGACACACAGCAGGACACTCATTCCTCCTGTCTATTGTGATAAAGTTCATTTATTCAACTGTATTGCTATTTTTGGGCCACCCTGTATATATGCATATGAAAGAAGAGAAAAAGCTGGGAGTGAGGGAGTGAAGAAGTGAGGAAGTGACAGAATAAATGGGGGAGAGAGAGAAGGAGAGAGAGGGGGAGAAAGAGGGAAGGAGAGGGAGACAGAGGGAGATGGAGGGAGAGAGATGGAGAGAGACTGAGAGAGAGATTGAGATATTGAGAGATTGAGATACTGAGATACTGAGACTGACTGATTCATCATGAGGAACCGGCTCACACAGTACGGGAGCTGAGTGGTCCTACAATCTGCCATTTGCAAACTGGAGGCCCAGGAAACTGTGGTATAATTAAGTATGAGTCCCAAGGTGTGAGAACCAGAATAGCCAATAGTATTAATCCAAGTCTGAGGGAAGGAGAGAATGTGATAGATATCCCAGCTCAAGTAGTAAGGCAGGAATAAAAGGGGGAGGGCAGAATTCCTCCTTCATACACATTTGTGTTCTATTCAGTCCTTCAAGGGACTGGAAGATGCCCACCCACACTGGGAAGGCAATCTACTTTGCTGAGTCCAGCAACTCAAAAGGCAATATCAGCAGAAACACCCTCATAAACACACCCAGAAATAATGAGCACCTCGTGGCCAGTCAAGTTGACACATAGAAGTAAAGAACATTGAATAGTTATTTTGTACCAGGCACTGTGCACACTTTATTTTTGATTAATGACATTCCTAACAATTAACCTCTGAGTTACTTGTTTCTTAATTTCCAAAGTTCACACTTCATAATCCATTTTTGCTTATTTGATGTTCTGGTGTATACAAGGGCTGTCTGGAAAAACTCCAGCAACAAATACCTCTATTTTTCATATAACATGGCTGGACACTTTCCCAACAGTCCTTGTATTTTCAATCATATTGCCTCTTGCAAAAAAAATGTCATAAAATGTGATTCCTCAGACCACATCCAATTGGAGTGGCAGAGAATAATGAACCTGCAGTTTCCAGGGATCAACTTTCCCACTCATACTTCCTAGAATTCTAACCTGCATGCTAAGTTGCTCATAATGATTATGATAATAACAACAAGTAATATTTATTAAACCCTTACTATGAGCCCTGATAAGATAAGCACTTTGTGTTCATAGCCTAATTCTCAGAAAAGCCAATTAGGCAGGCATTAGTAACCGCATTGTGCAGACAACAGAGGAAATAACTCACCTGCGGTCATGCTGCTGGTGTGTAGCAGAGTGAAATTTCAAACTGAGATCCGAAAGAAAAATTCCCGTGTTCTTAGGAACCTCCACTGTGCTGAGGGCCAGGATGCTCCCTTAGTGCTGAAGAACGCCCAAGACCACACTCAGCCCCATGTTCTCATCACCGGAGCTACCAGAGCTCTGGCTAAATGCTAATAGCTCATAACGAGGGTGACAGTAGTCACAACAAGCAGCAATGTTTATGAAGCCTTTGCAGCTGACTGGTAACCTGGAGTGTGTAGCCTCTGCTCATGCCGCCCACTAGAGTCAGCCTTGGGGAAAGTGGGACACATCTGCTCCCCTGGAGGTCGGTTCCCACACCCAGGCCACCACCCACGTCCACTGCAGTCATTTCGGATGGCTCTGACGTCCTGCACGTCGATGAGATCATGTCACTCTTCTCTTTTCTCGTGCACGTCGCCAGGCACCTCCTCTCATCTGTCAGTAGACAGGTGTTTCTCCCGTAAACGGTCCCTGCACCTTCAAAAGCCCTCCACTTCCTGGTACAATGTTTTTAGGTTTTTGTTTTTCATTTTTCTGTTGCAATGTCTAGAACCGAAGAAGAAACCTCAGGTGCCTGGAGAGTCAACTACAGGGACACAAATGACCGAGACACCCTGAGGTGAGGCAGTAAGGAATGCTGGGAACTCTGGCTCAACCACTTCCACGCGGGACCATTGCTATATACGAACACAAGTGTAGACAGAGTGGGAACGCCTGGTTAGATCTCCCAGTGTCTATTTTTCAACAAAGGCGGAAATCTAAACTTTAAAAAAATTCCCATTTAAAAAGGTAGCAACTGAGCCCTTTCTTTGTAAATAGTCTAACCCAAACAAAATACGTCTGCCTTCTTTGTCAACCTAGACCCATGGTTCTTTTCCTCAGGAATAGCCAGCCCATCCTGCTAGCCCTCACTCTGTTTCTCTCTGTTGCTGCACTGACTGGCTCTGATCCCTTCACCTAAATGCCTTTCTCTGTCTCTGCCCCACTGCGCATCTCTGCGTGTCTAATCTATACCCATCCTTCGAGATCTTCCTCCAGTGGTAGTTCCTTGATATCCACCCAGACATCTGTGACTTGTCTTTTGAGTTTTTGCGTGTGGGTCATATCCTTGCACTAGACATGAACCCCACGACACCAGAGAGAAACATCACAGCTTACGTTTTCTCTTCCAACATGATTAGCAAAGTTGCTTAGACATGGTAAGTGTTCAAAAACACATAAACTGTCCCTTATATGGAGGTCTAACCACAATAACAAGTGATAATGCTTTTTGAAGACCTAGTAGATGATGCTGTTAAAGACTTTGTATAAATATCTCACATACACACACACACACACACACACACACACACACACACACATATAATTCTCAGAAAGCCTCTGAAGCAATTGTTATTATCCTCACACTTTTTAAAATTCCAAATTAGAAGACTCTGGCACAGAGAGGTTAAGTTGCTTGCCCAAAGTCTCACAGCAATAAACTGGCAAAGACAGTACGAGTATTTGAACCAAGTCAGAGTGACTCTAGAAATGGGTTAAGCCACCACGCTGCCTTGAAAGATATCAGAAATGTAATATTTCTGAACAGATATCATATGTCTTTGGGGAAAGTGCATTAAGACCATACAACACACATTCATCAAGAAATGAAGAGTGGGCACATAATGCGATGCATGGGTGATGTGATGTGGACTTGTGCATCTGGAAACTATCTAATTGTTACCAACCAATGTCACCCCATTAAATTTAACAATAAAAAAAAAAGAAATGAGGAGTAGTCCTCATTCAGAGAGCATACTCCACGGGAACTTACATCAACTGAAAAGACAAGCAACATCTGCTCCCAAGAAGGATGGCATTACTCGTGGCGTCTAGGTCCTTGTCTACTTGGCTTCCCTAATTCACACTATGGAGGAGACAGCAATAATCTCTACAAAAAGCCCCTTTCGAAATAGTTTAAATCACAGCTGTTACATGTATGAAAAGGCCCCCAAAACCACGGCACTTAATTCCATAGAGAAATAAAAAGTGACAATATTTATTTCTACTGTTCTCTTTAGCCAGTGATGTGTAGAATGAGGGCATGGTCCCTGTGGAGGCCCACACTGCCACCTCTATCCCCAAACTGGTGCAGGTACTGATTGCCTTCATCCTGCACAGAGCTCCCATCCAGTCAGAACCCATGCTTCCTGTTAGAAAGAAGGCGAGAAGACAGTGATCTCTAACTGCTTTTGCTTTTAGGAAACATAATAGTAGTCATCCTAATTTGGAATCATGTGACTGCAAATCCTAGAATTATCAAGGTGCTTTAACATGAGTGGTGAGAAGGCTCAGCCAAGATTCTTTAACTATGGCATGAAAGAGGGCAGCAGATGTGCTAGACATCAGCTTGACCAAACCCGGAATTACTCTATCAACAAATATGTATTCAGTGCCTATGGGGTGACTCCAATGTGACTGAGCCCTGTGTTTATAAACCAAATGTTTGTAGACCAAGTGCTAGAGTGTTGGCCCAGGTGCTTTATGTCATGAAATAAGGAAGGAACTTAGTATTCATGGAGTTCTAAGTGACATGCCAGACACTTCACATGGATTATTTTATCCAGTTCTCATAATAAACTTATTGGGTGGGTATTTTTTTCATTTCTGCTTTGATCATAAGAGATTGAGGTTTTGGATCCTTTAAGATTTGGTCAAGAATGCTAAAGGCCCTCCTGGTAGTTCAAGCAAACATATTTTTATACAGGAATTAGAGGCTCACACAATCATTGGAGTGTCTTTCTGGAGAAAGAAAATGAAAATCAAAGTCACTGGAGGAATTCCAAAATCAGAAAATGAGGCATAGGATCGCATCCTCTACAGCAGTGAAGCAAGAAATTAAAGACATTCACCCAGAAGGAGCTACAAACATCCGCAGTCACAGGGAAGAGGCTGCTATGTTACCTTCATGGCTGCTACTCTGGCTACTCGAATGCTGCTGTGACATTCACACCTGCCCATGTTTCGGCCTGCAGTTGTCACCAGAGAACAATAGCCCTCCTTCTCATTCAATGGTCTCACATACGTATGCAATCTAACTTAGAACCACCTAGGGAAAAGGCTGCCAGGTAATGTTGTTCTAGACTTTTCTCTGCTATCCAGAGGACAACAGAGAAAGGGCTGGTAAAAATGTCAAGCTGACAACAGAAAATCAGAAATATGCTTATAAATGTCAAACCTTGCTCAAGGAAGCATAACTCATTGGCAGGAGTGTCAGGAACTGAACCCATGAGGGTGTTCTTCTAACATGTGTTCTAGTGAGTTACTGAACTACTTAACAGGAGCCTGGGCTGTCACAGGATGCTCTGAGGAGACCATCCTTTTGAGTTGGTCAGTAGGGTTCTGATGGATGGATAGGAGTGTCACGAATATTCCAGAAATAGCCTGCAATCGGACAGGAGTGAGCTTGTGCACAGCGGCGCACGTGGTCTGAGAGTCTGGAAATCTAAAGGTGTTTTTTCTGACATTTCTTATTCCTGTCTTTAGTTCCCAGCCTACCCTGGGTAGTAAAAGAATAATTGCTGAAATAATGATAATGACCTGTAACCAGCCATGTTTAATGACATCTGGATTCCTTGAGGCAGGAACAATGAACCAGGAAGGGCACATGTTATATTTCTGCCTTCTGTTACTCCTGGCTAACAAAACAAGGTGAGTCCAGAGAAAAGTCTGAGACCACCAAGTCTTAACTTGTCACTTCTAGTCTCAATTTACATTGGCTTAGCTGAGGCTAGGGTAGTCTACCTTTGTTTAATACAATCTTTTCTCCTTTTCATCCTATGTCTACAAAGATCTGACAGGCTTTAAAAGAGAAGAAGCAAAATGGTAAATCAGGCAGATATTTGGATGTAAATATGAAACCTACAGTTGTTCTGCATTCAAGAGGTACAGGATTTGACAATCATTACCCTGCAAACAGCTTTATCTCACTACAGATTTCCTCTCTTCTCTGCTCATTTCCAGTGACAGAGCCATCATGGAAAAGGACGTTCACAGACATCACATCTATAGCCTTTGCCAAAAGCACACACCATCTTTGGAAGAAAGGCTTTTATTTTCCCTGTCACCTTTAATGCCTGATATACCAGCTGAAAGCTGAACTTCAAGTATAAGGTCACTACATAGAGGCTTCCTAAAGACACAGAGCTTGAAAAGAAATATTTTCTGAATGTCACTCATCTCAGCTCACATTTTCCTGATGCAGCTCAGATGAATTAATTGGCCTTGCTGTACACAACAACAACAACAAAGACAAAAACGAAAAGAGGAAGAAGAGAAACAACAATATTATTTGCCAGCATTCCCAATCAAGGCACTTATGCCCATAAGTCCAGGTTTCAGTGCAGAGTAATCAATGGAGAAACACACAGGAAATGCCAAATTCACAGTCTCCGTGTTTACATGGTGCATGAATTTCCATAGAAAAGAGTCCTGTTTATGTTGTCTCATTTGTGTCCCAGAACACGAAACAAGGCTGGGTGTTTCAAACTGGTGACCTACTGACCACACCTATCTGATAAGTGGGTCTTATTTTCCATGAGCAGAAATCTGAGAGAAAAATAGCAAATTAGCTGCCTGCTCATATTTCACTGAAATTCAGATGGTTTTTGCACAGAGGCCTTCCCCCAGCACAGATACTGGCCGGAGTTAATCAGTGCCGACTTCCTTTAACGAAGAAGACCCTGTGGTTCACCACCCTCTCTGTCCCATCCATTAAGTTGTGTGCTGCTCACAAAGTGACCCACAAACCAGCAGATGAGTGTCACCTGGAAGTCTGCTAGAAATGCAGATTCACAGGCATCACGCCAAACTGTCCAATCAGAATCGCAGAGGAGAGGCCCAGCAGTCCGACTTTTAACACGATCCCCAGGTGATTTGGATTCATAGGAGAGTTTAAAAAACTCTGCCCTCTACTAATTCATTGACCTGCCCGACCTTGGCCTGGCATCTCAGTTCTTACCACTAACCAGGGCCCAATGAACACTGTTATTTCCCCAGGTTTTAGTTACCTTAAAAATATGATGGAAAAAAATAAGGCAAACACAAAAATATCCACCTTTATCCTCAGTATGTTTATCAGAATTATTTTTTATTTTTAAATTTATTGGGGTGACATTGATCGGTAACAAATAGTTTCCAGGTGTACAAATTTACATTACATCACCTATACATTGCATTATGTGCTCACCACCCAGAATCAGCTCCCCTTCTATCATTATATATCTGGTGCCCACTCCCAACCCCACCCCCCCCGCCCCCATACACTCCCTCCCTCCTCCCCCCTTACCCTTGGGTAACCACTAAACCATTGACTGTGTCCATGAGTTTTTGTTTCTTTGTTACTTTCAGTTTTATATTCCACCTACGGTATGAGTGAGGTGATAGGTTTCTTGATTCTTTCAGTCTGACTTATTTCACTTAAGATGTTTTCAAGGTCTGTCCGTGTTGTCACAAATTGCGATATCTCATCATTTCTTATCGCTGAGTAGTATTCCATTGTATAAATGTACCACAACTTCTTTATCCAGTCATCTATCAGAGGACACTTTGGTTGATTCCACAACTTGGTCACCGTGAACAGTGCTGTGAATGTTCATCATAATTGATGATTGTTTTTTCCCCCTGATAGTCTGGATTGCACTGTAAGCGCCCAGTGGCTTCACGACCTGCCAGAAAATGGTGACTTGATAGCAGTGTGTGAGGAAAGCCATCGACACATTTGGTTATGAGTCAGTGAGGTCCCCCTGGATTTGTTTTGCTTCAAGAATCACTAAAACCTGCCAGATGTGTTTCTTTGTTCACTGCAGCTCAGCTCAGTTGCCACCGCGACTGTATCTCCTCCTCAAAGGGCAGGGACCTGGGCTTGGGCTCAAGCCAAAGTCAGAGAAGAGAGTAGTCTCCACTGTTTGCACCCAGCCACATGCGGTCCCACGTGCTCCTCTGGCCGAGCCCGATGCCCACAGTGCAGCGGAAAGGGAGACCTCTCGCAGTAGTGACAGAAGCTTAGCATCCTTCAGTCACCCTTCGAAGCCAGACCCCCTCTGCTTAAAGAGAGCAGCTGTCTTAGTGGTAGCCCCGTGGACTAACACAGAGTAACACAGAGTGACATCCTAGGCTGGAAAAAGCTCTGTGTGAGGCTATGCAAAGCATCTTGGTGGAAGTCTTTATTAACATTTAAAAACATCAGATGTTTTAGAATGGCTTCAGGTCTTTAAGCATCCCACCTTCCACTCCCACCAGGACTGAGATTCCGAAAACTAGAGTCATCCCTTAGCTCAGAGGTTCAAATTATGATGCTCTGTGAAGGCATTTCACATCGCTCTTCAGATTCCCCAAAGCCAAACCGTCTAATTATTCATGCTCAATTTATCTGTGCTCCTTGGTTGTATTCACAGGGGCAGAACGGACAGTCTAAATGGAGCAGAGTGGGAAACACATGCCAATTAGAACTGGTAGTTTCAGTAATTGAGGAATCATCCTCCAGGTTAAGGTATCGATTCACTTTGATAATATTATATATGCTGTGAAATCCTCTAATAGTTAAACGGCCACTGAGCTCTCCGGAGGTAATAATACACACTTGATCATGTTTCACGCCACCCCACAGATCAGAAAACGCATTTCACAATGTGCCCCTCTCTGCTCCCCCATAAATTAGCATGCAGAGCTTCTACAGACACAGGTACAGGCTCAAAAGGTCAGCATGCAGCCAGGGAAGTTTTCCGATCAACAACTTCAGAATAAACAAAGCTGTGTGCTTATCTCCTTTCATCAAAACTGGACTTAAAACAGTCTCCCTTCTCAGGACCTGGGCCAGAGCTGCCATGGTCATCTCTCAGCTTGAGAGCAAAGCAAAGCCAACGAAACAAATGAGCACTGTGGGCTGTCTCTAGATTCTCAGTATCAGGAGGCTTTGACGATGACCAAGATGGTTCAGCCTACAGCAGTGACTGGCATTTGTTCCTAAATAAGTGAAAACATTAACCTGGGACCACTGGGGACGGATAAACAAAAAACTTAGTTATGAAGAAAAAGCAGCCGAGAATATATACCCTGAGTATTCTCCCACACGGCTGGGAGAGTGTGGGGACGGAAAAGAACAACCAGAATTGGGTCTGGTTTGTGTCAGGTGAAGTCCAAACAGTTCCCATTGACATTCACGGCCTGGGTCCCTGCCTCTGACTTGTTCCCTGCTGCTCGGTAGCAGGGCCACAAGCCCCAGCCCTCTGCTCAGGACAATGTCTGTCTGCCTTCAGAACTTGCCTGCAGACTCGGCCCCTTTGTGGAGAACAATCCCTTCCCTCTTTCTGTATGGATCTGAGGCTTCCCTTTTCCTTTTCCTTTTTCTCTTTTCTAAGCTTGGCTCCACACTGTTTCTTCCAAGAAGCTTTTCCTGCAGACATAGGCCTCCCTCCTTCCCTCCTCCCTTGTCACCCCACCTGTGGCCTAGACCTCCCAGGCATGTGGCAGATCCCTCATGGCCAGTCCCCTTGCCGTCCTTTGCACAACACATACCCCAGGAAGTGACTGCTCCTGAGGGTGTGGACGCTTTACTTGGTTTGGGGTCTGGCTCTGTTCTGCTGCTGGTGAAAGACCTCTGCATATCATCCAGCGACTTCGCTCCCTCACTCTCACTGCTCTGAAAGTGGCAACCTTTCACCTTACTAGTATTCCTTACAACTGGGAACAGGGAGGGGAGCAGAAGCCAGGTGGCACGTGCAACACAGTCCTCCTGGCTCTCGGCGATCTATCAGCTGCCTAAGTCAGTGCAAATGGTAAGTCAGTGATGTTGGAAGAAGTCAGTGTTTGGGGGTCTCTCCCCAACCCTCCTCCTTCTGAATATGGCCTAAGTGCAACCACCGATGACAAGGCAAGTGATTCACAAAAGCAAGCATAAAGGCGCCATGTTTTGGAGAAGGTCCAACACTGATTATTCCTTAATTTAACAAGTATGTGTTGAGCATCTATTCTATGCCAGAGCGATTCTAGAATTAGAGCAGCTTATAAGGCAAACAATGCCCCTGCCCTCACTTACCACATACACCTGTAGGAAGGATACTGTATGCCAGTGCGAGAGGGGCTCAGTTTTTTTCTGTGCCTCTGGGATTCGGGTTTTACAGGATGTATAGGAGTTGGCCAGCGAGCACAGCACACACAAGCATGAAACACGAAACCAACTGTGTGTAGGTTGAGATTCAAGGACGAGAGCAGAGATCGAGTGGCCAGGAGCCCTTGCATAGAGGGCCTCAAATTCCTACTAACCCCGAGCACTGTAGAAACTCAGTACTGGCATGAATGTAGATTTACTGTAGCTTTTTCTTCAGCTCTGGATTAAAACTCCAAATGATTTTTTTAAATCTTATTCTGTGGCTTCAGAAGCAGCGAACAGATGACATATGTACATTAAAAGAGGAGGGAGGTACCACGATCCACCTTACACTGGGATCATCCCTGTACTCAGGCTTGCTTTGGGGTCCTGCATATAGCAATCAGCTTGTTGCCAGGTTGCCAGAAAACCAGCAATGCCAACACAGAGCATGCAAGGAAAAAAGAATAATCAAACGTTTTAGCAGATCACACCCACCTGCAGGCAAGCCTTCATTCTGAGGAGACCCAGCTGGAGAAAATGCTCCCCACTTTTTCTGATTACCACCAGTATATCGTTATGATCTGAATAAAATACCTCATTTATCTTATCAAGCTCCTGTACACAATGGTTATTAAAACAACGCAGCCATTCCAATAACTTCGCTTATGGTAGTGTGCAGGGTAAATATTTTATTTTCTGATGAGTCCTAGGGTTTTATTTGCTCACGTTAAAACTCGGGTAAAGTGACTGGAGATAGGAATCTACATATTTACCAGCACAAGGAGATGATACGCACATGCTAATGAAGGCTCTGGGGGTCGTTTTCCGGGCTGTTGAATGTAATTTCTCACATCTCCAAATGGCTATAATAGGGAAACACCCTGAAAAGAATTCTCTAATGGCTATGCCTACGTAGCAGAGAGGATCATTGCAGAGTTAATGGGCCATGTAAAGCAGATCTTCATTCATTCATTCACTCTGGTGGAAGGTGTCAGGCTGATCATCGGACCCCCTGTACCTCTTATCATTTTGCCCATTTTGTTCCCCTACCCTGAATCCCAATCTCTGACAAGTTAACCTCTCTTTCGAGATTAAGGCTATTATTTTACCTTCTCTTAGCACCTCCTCAAACCTTGCAAAGTATCTCTACTCTCTTTGCTCACATAGCACCACAGCACACCTGTTATAAGTAACACATTTCAAATTCACTCTGTGTCTACCTCCTTGCATTGTTCACTGACTACAATTGCTTAAAAGCAGACAGTAAACTTTATTCTTCATTGTATTTATGCCAAAGAACTTTTCAAATGTGCCTTGACTATAGCAAAGTGGTCACCATCTCTTAATCTACCTCTTCATTGTTCCTAAGACCTAATGCATGTTTAAGGAACAAATGTGATCAACAAATGGGAGACTTTGGTTGACTCTAAGGAAGTCAATTCACTTTCTCTGTATTTTCAAGGAGGAAACTCAGTGAGTTATGCTTTTAGGCAGGGAAATCATTCAGGTAGTCATTCATTCATTCATTCATTTCATGAGTGTTTCATGAAAGTACCTGCTCTCAGACTCCAGAATCCTGGGAGAAAAGTGGGGAGGAGCCAGGGCCCAACACACAGAAAAGAATGGCGCACAAGCTATAGCTAGAAAATTTAGAGTAAAGCAAAGTAAGGACATGGTCGAAACAGTATAATTTTGCTTCTAAATTCCCAAGACCTCTCATGGGCCCCGGAAATTGTTTGGCTGAAGAAATCCAGCAGACATGAACCTCAGAATACAAAATGCACTGCTATTACCTTTCTCAATTCCCAATCCCCACATCCAGCCCAGGAAAACCTCCATGGTTCATCTCAGGCTGAGGCTAAGGCTCCAGCCAGAGGTCTGGCCCTAACCAGAAGTTGACCTATGTCTCTGGATTTATGACTCTGTATATGTACCAGGGTTCTTCTTCAAAATAAACAGCACCGCTTCCACCCAGCATACCTTGCTGGTGTCAGTCTTCTTAAACTAACTTCCCCTGTTGGAAAAGGCAAGTCTCTTGCAATGAAAAGTGTCACCCCAGCCTCCATGAAGAGCTTTGTGTAGCAGGCTGGACCCACTTCACGCCTAGAACCTCATCATTAGGCATACCACAAATACTGTGGCCGTTTACAACAAAAGAAAAGGCAGCACAGTCACTGCTGACAAAACTCTTAAGAAAATGGATCATTCCCCTTTCTGACTTTCACTTAGAGCAGGGGTCTCCAAACTTTTCAGGCCGCATTAACTATCTAACAGCAGTTTGGGGGCCGACTACACACTCAAGGTCCAAATAAGAAAAGAATCAAAACATAGATGTTGTTTTTAATTATTTATTTAATATTATTTTATTCAGATAAAAAGGTCTCCACGGGCCGGATCAGAGGGCCTCGTGGGCTACATCCGGCCCACGGGCCGTAGTTTGGAGATCCCTGACTTAGAGCAAAGAACGCAGCTGCAATGCTGGTTATTCTTTAGCCTCTGCCCCAGCCTCCAAGGCCTAACATACCCCTCAACTTTGTACCTGGCATCACAGGCTGAGCAAAGCCTGTCATGATAAAAGACCCGCGTTCAGGAGCGCTTTTCCTTTGCAGGCCAAAGATTACAACATACAAATTCAAGTGACTGCAGTATCTACAACACAAATCGCTGATCACTTCATGACGTGCCTCCCCGCACTGCCAATGCAAAAAGACAGGGGGAGATGGGTGCATATCACAAAGACCCACCATCATCTCTGTGTTTCATGTGAGAAAAATAAAATGATACGATTTTGAAAATAGATTAATGAGATGCCTAGGCTTCATGCAGGGCTCGTAAGTAGAGAAAATGTCAAATCGTCTCTAACAAAGGTCAACCTGAAGCGCAAGCATGCGGAACCACCTGCCTGCCTGCCTGCCTGCCTTCCGGCTTTCTCAAAGGGGATGTCTTCATCATCTTCATCATTGCAGGCTGGCTGGAGGTGGGGTAGGGAGAGAGGAAGGAAGAGAAAGACAGAATGGAGAAACAAAAACAAACTGGATCAAAATGATCAGGTGCTCTATGACAGAAATATACTCACAGACTGAAATGTGTAAACCTCAATGTCACTTTGTTTTGCTCTTGCTCTAACTGAGCCAGAAGTGCTTGGAACACAACTCTTCTGAACACGCCAGCAAGTAGAAAAGTGTTGTCTATCCTTCCATTTTCCTCACCATCCCTTCAGTTGAAAAAGCCCTTATCTTCCACATTAAGAATCGCCTCCCAGCCGTGTTCACTGCCACCTAGAAGCTGAAGCATGATTTTTTGCGTGATGTGATGTAAAGGGTGTCCCAAAATTCACGCAAGATTTGAATTTTGCATCATTTGTGCGGTAAAGTGTTGCCAACAACAACAAAAAGACAGCGTGACAGCTGACAGTTCAGGGTTATTAAAAATGGAGCACTTACATGAAAGAACAATGCGTTTTCATTGTTGAGCAATGAAAATTTACAATTTTTAATTATAAACCTGTGTTTTCTATCAAAATTACTTCCTGCGTGAATTTTGGGACACGCTTTTTATATGTAGACCTGCCATGTCCTCATTGCTCACCATCTCTCAGGATCCATACTTTTAGTGTTTTTGTGGTTTTCTTATTTTATCGCCTCCATCTATTACTGACTTCTGAATGTTTTTTGTTTTGTTTTGTTTTTTGCTTTTATCATACTGCCTTATCAATAATCCTGTGATATTTGGTTGTAGTTTAATAATGTTAGAATTTAACAATAATATTGTAATTACAAGGACCTTTCTTTGTCATTACTATTTAAAGTGCTGCCTAATAGCCCAAATGTTATCCACTTCGTATTTCTTGCAATAGTTAATGCAAGATATATTGCAAATGCTTGGCACATGCTGGTGGAGAATGAATTAACTGTTGTAGGCATAGTTTCATTTTGGCAGTAGGATGGATGTGAGAATCACTCAATTCATTTCTGAAAAACTGATGCTTGTCATGCATAATGAAGAACTAACATCAGGGACTATATATAACATCTTATACATTACTATATTTAGTCCTTACTAATTTTACAGATAAGCAAAGTGAAATTCAGAAATAGAGCAAATAATTTGCCTCAAAGCGTATTTCTAGCAAATGACTGAACCAGGATTTAAGTGTAGTTGTATGCATTATTGGCAGATGTGTATTTACTATGAAGTCACTGAGGACAGGGTATAGGGTGAGAGAAGGAGCCAGAAAAAATCCATGCCCCATCCACATGTACCCCTCACAAACTCTCCAAGAGGACTGAGAATTCCCCGGTAAAAGTTCTACTCCTTTTCTGTAAAGCATTGTTTCACTGATATGCAAATATAAGTAAGAGTGAAAAGATGAACTATCAGCTCTCAGTCTTTGTCATATTCAAGACAATTATCTTTGTCTCTTTTCCTGAAAGTTGACTTTGATAAACAAAGGAATCACTGTGCCAAAGAAAATGAACCTTCTCTATAAGAAACCTCAGGGTTAGAGAGAAGTGGGGAGCTGCCTTGGTATTTTGATCCTGGAACACTATAATGTTTATGCTTTCCTAGCAGTCCTCAGAGAAATGTCACTAACTTAAGAAAACCTAATTCTAATAAGAATTAGAAAAAGATAGAGATTGAAACACCTCGGCCCTGACTCAGTATATATGTTAACACTAATTTCTAAACTAACTCCTAAAACTATGTGCATTCCATTTGTTCAAAGCTGCCTACATGGCTATCTTCACAGTAGTCTATTCTTGGTTTCTTTGTATAATGTATAGTGTATTTTTTAAAGGTTATGAACAGGGAGCTATTTTGCCTTCGGATGGCTCCTGGTTTATAACAAACAATTCAAGAGCAAAGGGATTCATGTTATAGAATTTAAAGAAGCACTCACCCTAAAACCAAACAAGGTACCAACCAAAGATTATAGAGAAAAGCAACAGGTTTAAATAGTCATGTCTTGTATCTTGGAAACAGACATAAAAGAAGGAGGGAGAATGTGTGTGTACATGTGGTGGGACGCAGGGAGGAGGTAAGGAATAGAGGCAAGAAGGGAAGGAAAAAAAAGGAAAAGTTTGTATTTAAAGCTCTGTCTTGTTCTACAGAGTTGATTTTTTTCCTATTTCTAGAGATTTCAAACAATACAATCTAAGTAATCCAGGAAACTAGGCTGAAATCTACTTCAAGCTCCACAGTCTTATTGGGAGCTTCTGTTTTCTTGTGTACTGCTGTCAACTTAATGATACAACTGAAATTTATTCCCTCAAGCCATTGGATTCTTTTTCTGTAAGGCCTCCAACACTTCAAACTGATTTCCAACAGGGCTATTGCCAGCAAAAGAATAATAGAAAAGAGTTAGCATAATAAATGACCAATAAATGTCAACTATGATCATAATGATGATTGAGATCATTTTCCCTAACAAGTATCTAAAAGACATAATTTGTATTGTGTGGCCTGTAGTTTCCATATGTATGTGTGTTTATTTTGCCTAATTACAAAGTCAGTGTGCAATTATACATTTGTGTGTGATACAACAAAAATATATCCACACGTCTGATATTGTTAGGTTAATGTTATCCAAGAGATCTAAAATTGATCATTTGTTTTCATTTCTAGTTGTGTCATATCTAGTTGTGTCATATCTACCCTACTAGCCCCAAGAGAAAGAAGTAAATACTAGCCAGTCTTCCCTAGATCTCTCCCATAACTCAGCCAGGCCTCCTTCTATTGGAAACCAAAGGTATCTGGCATGGCGGTGCTCTCACACTCAGAAAGCTCATGTCTACCCAGGAGGACTGTGAAGAGAATTTTCTTTCTCCCTCCTGGGAGAGTTGGTCAAAACCATGTTTCCATAACAGGCCAAAGTCTCAAACGAGATCATTATTAAGATTTTGCTTAGATCAGATCAGGGTGACTTAAGTGTCTGAAAGTAATGTTGGGAAATGGTGTCCTCTTTTTAAGAAAGGTGGAATACTTTGGTCTGTGAAGCCATTTCAGAAAACAAATTATAAAAGCCATTTACCCCAGCATGTTTTTTTACGCATATACCAATGTCAAGTAGGAAAATATATCAGAATACCTCTCAGCTTTCTCTGCGTTTGCAGATCCTAGTGTGGTGCATGTGCTAGACATTCAGTGCATTATGTTCAATAATCAATTAATAAGCTTTTGGTCCCAAATAATCTCATGAACTAATACCAGATGTTCTAAAGGAAAAAGGGTAAATGAAGCTATCTTTCTGGTGAGCACTGTTCAAAGATAAACTGAGGAGTATTAAATTTTTTGTTTTGAGTAAAAATCAATTTAATTTGGGCAGCGCCAAAGTAGAAGTGGTTAGGAGTGCTCCACCAATGAAAGCTCTAGCATAGTCTTTCATAGAGAAATGGTGTAAGAAAAGTAAGAAAATGATTCCGTGACTATAGCTCACTGTGTAGGTGGCTGTTTGTGATTGGTTGTCCTTAGGTTTCAATCACATAACCTTGAAGAATATGCAGGCTTAGATTTTGGTTTGCTTATATAGGCTGTCACAACATTAGAGCCACTTCAGTCTAATGGCCTCCTTGTTTAATTAATTTAAAAGCATGGGCTTTGGACCCATCACCTAATCTTCAGACTGGGTGAAGATGATGTTTCATCTGAAACAGTATTCATATACTTTAGAAGCTTGAATACATGCAGGGTTCTGTAAGTCAGAAGAGAGATAGGATCTGAGTTAATTTCAAGTGTGATCAAGAGCACTCGAAGGATGACAAAGACCTCCTGCTTGTGGCAAACATGATAAATCTGTAAAATCCACCCAGTAGAGGGGGCTGTAGGCCTAAATTCTACCTGCTGTGATATGCAAATGAGGCAAATTTTAAAATTCCCTTTATTTGTATATCCCTAAGAGAAGCTTGCTATGGCAAGAAATGTACCAAATATATCTATATGTCCACTATACCTATATGTATTTATCTACCCATTCACCTAGCTGTACTTTTACAATTATCATAATATAAAAATTAGATTTCTGTGTTGGGGTTTGGGTACGGAGAGTAAATAAAGAGGTTGTGCTGAACTCCAG
>PVKE010021789.1:0-26199 GCA_004027555.1 Craseonycteris thonglongyai
CTATCAAAAGTTGGGTCTGGAAATTTATTTTCTTCATGAGCCTATATCTCGAAAACTTAATAAGTGATTTAAAAAATAAAAAATAGTTTTGAACATATATTTTACTTATCTACCCATACCTCGCTGGAATGCACCTTATACTGAAACACAGTGTATAAACATAGTATGCATTTCACACCCCTTCTTCCTCCTTAGACTATGCCTGTGACAACAAGTCGATCGCGACACACTTTTAAGATAACAAGTAGATCTTATATACAGAAAAGTTGGCCACCCCTGATCTATATAATAACATAAATAGCTAATGGACTGTGACACCTGGAGATAATTAGAAGTAATTCTTGCCCTTAAAAAGTCTGCCAGGCCTGGTCTAACACAAGAAAATGGACTGCTCACACTTGTTTCTGAATTATTTCAGTTGCTCACTTCCTGTTTCTTCAGATACAATGTCAGAGTTATAAAATGTATTTCTGTAATACTTAGTATCACTTTGAATCAGTACAACTTTTTCTGGATTTTCAAGGTTTATTTTTACATGTAGTTTTAATGGAAATTGCTTTATTCATTTAGATAATGTGACAACAAATTATAAGCTATATGCAACTGTAATTCTTTGCCAAGTGTTCAGAAATATAAATGAAAACTGGCATGCCATTTATCTCACAATTCAGTATCAGAAATAATAATAATATCATTAGCTTTGTTACATTATCAGTTTCAGGGAATATCTGAGTTAAAATGAAAATTCAAAATAACTTTTTTTGTGTCAGAATAAAAGTGCACAACTTATAGTAGTATTGGTGCAATGTTAGCTTGCAATTGCAAAACTTAAAGCACTGTCTGTGAAAATAAATATTATATTGAAAGAGGAAGAATCAGTTTTTTCAAGTGAATAGAGTTCATGATAGTTGTAATGTGAACATTACATTCTGGAAACTATTAAACTTTTAACTTCTCCTATTTGTTTAATGCCTTGTAGTTTGCAAAGTATTTATGAAGACATTTTTTTTAATTATCCATGAAGTTCTTATGAATTTCAGAGGAATGATCTCCTATATGGTCAGTGTTAATTCTAAAGTTAAAATGTAGAAAGTATGTCTTTTTAATTTAATGCTCTCATTTTGTATTTTACTATCTTTTTCTCTTCTTCATTTTGATTCTTAGTTAACTAGTCTTTCACACAGATTTAGAAACACAGCTTTATTTTTTTTTAATATATTTTTTATTTATTTATTTTTATTTTTGACAGAGAGAGAGAGAGAGACAGAGACAGAGACAGAGACAGAGAGAGAACTGAACTAGGGGAGCTCCCAGTTCAGCATGTGGTTCCGCAAGGGCCGGGGCCAGGATTCGATCCTCAGTCCCTGGCGATGCAAAGTGAGCGCCTAACCCACTAAGCCATCCCGGCTTCCCCGACACAGCTTTACTTTTATTTTAGCATATAATAGAACAAATATAGAAAACAAATTACATTATTTTTTATATGGTTACTAATAAAAGCTGGTAATTTTTTTATTGTACTTATCAACTTGAATTTGTGTGTTATTATCCCTAGAATACAAACTTTATAAATGCAAGAAACAATTTTTACCACAGAGTCAACAAAGTGTCTAGATAATAGCAGTTATGTCATAAAAAATAAATTTATCAAATAATATAATACTCCTGTATGAAAAATTAGAGATAACAGAAAAAATATAGGTATTTTAATGTTTTATCTTTATTAATCAGTTTTTTAATATTAATATACCTAAATTAACAGAGGACAAATTTATGATTTAAAGAACAAGGTAAAAGTATTGCATAGAAATTGAATTCAAAGATGAAATTAAAATACTCTTTATATAATGCTTTATTTCTAGAATCATATGCAATGACATTTCATTAAAATTTTTAAATGTTTTAAACACAATTCACTCATTGATTTAACACATTCCAGTTCAATTTTTCTTTATGGTGAATAAAGTTAATGGGCAAGCACTTTCATTTTGGTGGGGTGAGGGGTGACATTTTATCAGTAGAATTATTTAATAATTTATATTTTATTGTGTGTTTCATATGTTAAACAGAGGCAATGATAGATAAAATTTTATAATTGCATGAATTAATATTTTAATAGAGCAATAAAAAATGTATCTGCCTTCTATTGTTCAAATTATCTGGACTTGTATTATGTTATTTACAATAACTATTTTATATCAACAGAAAACTTAGTGTTTTATTTATAATATCAGATACATATTGCTTATTATTATATTATTAATATAAAATGCAATATTTCTCTGCCCCCTATAACTGGTGAGAATGAAATAAGTCTGATTGCTGATCCAAGGATTTGTGTTCCTAATAGTAGCTATATATTTTTCACCTCCATATTTCTATCTCTATCTCTATACCTGTATATATAATTTTATCTGTATGTCTGTTTATTTAGATATATAACTGTGCATGTAGGGTAACAGCTAAAATCCTCTGTACTGTTTGACTTAAAACTTGAAAGAGATAAAATTCAACCTAAACTTCAGGTTATCCTACTTCAATAGATAGTTATCTTTTTTCAATATTCAAAATATTTTATTAGTCCCTTAGGTACAGAGCAGATTGTAAGACTCACTTACATACATTTCAACACCTCTTAAATGTTAACAAAAAATAGACTCATTAAAATATTCATAATTGATGTAATAGTTATATAAATGCATTGGTAGGAAACATTTGATGAAAAGATATGCCTGTCTTAAAGCAAAGTGCCTCTTATTTTGGAATTCAAATTTTAAGAGAAGTATTGTAATTTATTAGTATAAATGTATTGTAATTTGTTACTTCACAAAAGCAGATGTAAAACTTTTAGTTTTTATTTTATCATTTTTTTCTATTCTGATGGTTGTTTTTTTATGTTTTTAAAATTTTAGTGTTAATAATAAAAAATTAAATTTATTCAAAACACATATTATTCTATTAAATATAAAGTAATCATACCATTGCATTCCTATGAAAAAGACAATAAATTTCCCATTTTCTTAAAAACATTATAAATTTTTTTTTAGATATGCCTAATTATATGCTATGGCAATTCTTTAATTTAACAATAAAAATAAATGCATAAATTCTAAAATTTATGGTTAATTTTTCTAATAAGAGTGATCACATACTTTAAATTGCTCAAGATACTTACTAAAATTTTGTATTGGTAATTGTGGTTTCTTTTTTATCAGAGTGAAAAAGAATGTTCTTATACATAAAATGTTTTAAGCTATACAAAGTTCTTTCTATTATAATATATCAAACTATTATCTTGTGAGATTAAAATAATTTTCAAAGCCCAACTAATTCAAAGTATATAAATCTGTGTTGTTTCTGTGTTTGTTTTGGGTTACCAAGCTCTATTAGTATTTTAATTCTTCAATTTACTGTGACATAACTATTCTCTCATATCTTTAAAGTGTAACTTGTTACACTAAAAGAATAAATAAGATAGATACCATCATACATAGTCTGACTATATATAAGTTATCAAATTTAATACCTAAAATTGTGGATTCTCTCTGCTAAGAAAACCACTGTGTCAAGAATCTAAATTCTTTTGAAATTGATGTTTGGGAACTTATGTGAATATGGTTATCATTCTTGAAACACTTTGCTCTTTAACACTGTTATAGTATAAAAAGCCTGGGCATTATCTTTAAAGAATAATAATAGATTTTATAATAAAAAACAACATACATTGGGCAAATGACTGCAATTATAGCAACTGAAAAATTTATCAGTTTAGAATTGTAAGGAGGAATATGCATTGATTAGGTATTCTACAAACAAACAATTTTATTTCTTTAGATAGATAGTGAATAACATCAACTGCTTTCAACTTCTTCAACTATATGAATTATTGACAAGAAGATGAGTAATTATGAATTCGTCCTAAATAAAATAAATTCAACATTTCAGATGTAATTTATAAAGTTTAATGATTAGATTTCCTTTTGAGGGATAGTTTTATATCTATTGAGTTCTATACTTAGAGACTATTATTACAGGAGACATAAAATAGTGGTGTGAGAGAAGACTCTTGAAAACACTTCAAAAAATACAATAAATTGAACAACTAAAATCCAACAAGAGAATTTCTAAGGAACACAAAGCTTCAGTTGAGAGACACATTCATCACAAGAAAATACCTAAAGACCAGAGCAAGGTAAGTGAGCAGTAGAGAAGGCGAGAAAGTACTTTGGAGTCACACCACAAAGTGTGACTTGGAGTCCGGTAGAGGACACAGTGAGGTGGGAGCCAGGGAGCATGGGCCAAGGCATTGCACAACCACAGTATGTTTGGAAGATAAGAACAGACAAGAACAGAGGCATGGGCAACTGGAGCCTAGAGTAGGCAGCAGGTGTGAAAGGAGGGTGGCTGAAGCATGGTGTGGGAAGCTGGAGTCTGAAGCTAGTGGCCAGAACATGGCACTGGTAGGGGGAGAGTGGCATAAGCAGCCTAAGCTCAGCACAGTGGCTGGAACATGGGGACAGTGGCTGGAGCAATATGTGGTTCCTAAGAGTGGCTCAAGTTGTTGGATAATGAGATAGGTCCAAACTAATTAAAGCACAAAACAAGGTTAAATACACAACCTTGGGTGAGCTAGGGCCCTATCCAGAGCACTTCGAGTTTTTGAACGTAGAGCTTGGTTGCTTTTCCTTGCTCTCTCCAAAGACTTGCCTCTCCAACCCCACCTAATTCCTTACATACAGAAAGCTGTAATGAGAAAACAATCACTACCTTGTGCCAGTAAAAACCTGCCTTCAAACCCTGCCTTTTTTCTTCCCACTAAACTTGACAGAGTGCTCAGGGAAACTGAAACACAGACACAGCAGCTTCTGCCTGCATTGGAATCGTAAAGGCATAGAATATGATTACCCACCACATTCTCCCAAAATGGAGGCACATTGAGACCAAGGCAACTGGGTCAAAGAAGAGAAGCACACCTTATAGGAAATTTCCAGTTTGAAAAGACCAAATAACAAAGAGAAAACATTGTAAGACAATACAGCAACATCATCTGAAAACCTAAGGAAAGACCTCTTCATATCTTTCAGGAGAAATGCCCATATGCCCAGGAAGAAAAACAACCAACAGAAATGAGTACCTTAGGAAACAAAGCTGTTAAAATTAAGTAATTAATTAATTAACCAATTAATTAAAAATCTCCAGAAAAGGAACATAAAGTTATGGAAATATATGAGCTATATGACACAAAATTTATGATTGTAGTTTTTAAAACACTCAGAGATCAAAGAACAGTAGCTAAGTACACACACACACACATATACGCACACACAAAGCAGCTAAATGTTTTCAGAAAAAATATTTTTGAGCAAAGGAAATACTTTAACAAAAACAAAATAAAGAAACTATTAAAAAGAACCAAATAGAAAAATCTAAAGATAAACAGTAAAATAAAATAAATTAAAAATGAAATAGCTAGCATAAGAAGCAGAGCCTACCAGAGGAAATAACGAAAAATCAGTGATTTAAAAGATAGATATATAAAAATATGACAGAAGAAAAATGAGAGAGACCTGAGAGTTAAAATAAGTTAAAGATCTCTACAAAAACTATATGACTTCATCAGAAAAAACAACATAAGAATAATGGGGTCTTTCAAAAAGAGCAGAGGACTGGATGAGTACAGAGAATTTGTTCAAATATACAGTGCATGAGAATTTTTCAAATCTATGGAAAGAACTTTCCAAGAAGAAAACAGGACTCCAAGCTACCTGAATTCTAGCAGAACTTTTCTAAGGAACATTAAACTGAAGATGTAGAAGATAAAAGACAAAGAAGAAATTCTCAAGGTATCCAGAAAAAATAAGATCAAAACTTATAAAAGAAAGCCCATCAGACTATCAATAAACTTCTCAACAGAAACACTATAAGTGAAGAGAGATTGAAATCAAATATGCAAAATATTGGAAGAGATATTACCAGCCAAGAATAATTCATCCAGCAAAGTTATCCTTCAGATATGAAGAAAGAGTAAGATCTTTTGAGACACGTGAAAGTTGAAGGAATTCTCCAGGACAAGGGGGCCATTTCAAGTAATAGTGAAGGAGGCTCTTTGACCTAAAACAAGAAGTAAAAATAAATAAGGATGAAGTAGGACAACTAAAATATAAAAGAAGAGAAAGTAAAGGTTTAATTTCTAAAAGAGAATAAAGATAAGAAACATGCTTAAAAAAAGAGACCACTACATAAATGAACAATTTTTTATATAAACCTCATGATAACAACTTAAAAATAATATAAAACTTAGACACACAGAAAAAAAGAAAACAGAGGAAAAATTTGTAGACCATCAAACTGATGTAACTGAGAGAAAGAACAAAACAAAGAAGCAATCGAAATAAAGAGCTCCCAGAAAACAAAAGATAAAATGACTATAGAAAATCCTCATATATCAATCATTAGCCTAAATGTAAATAGAAAGAACTCACCAATAAAATGCCAGAGTAGCAACCTAAATTTAAAAGCAAGACCCAACCATATGCTTCCTTAAAGAGACAAACCTTAGCCACAATAACAAATACAGACTCAAAGTGAAAGGGTGGAAAACAATACTCAAAGCAAATGCCACCCAGAGTAAAACAGATGTAGTCGTATTTATTTTGGAAAAAAAATACTTCAGAATAAAAATGGTGGTAAGAGACAAAGATGAACATTTTCCAATGGTAAAAGAAATAATACAGCAAAAATACAAGACACATATTAATATATAGCCCCAATCAGGAAACATCCAAATGTACAAAGCAACTACTAATTGAACTAAAAAAGAAAAGAAAAGAAAAGAAACAAACAAAAAACTAACAAAAAAACAACTACAGTAAGGGACCTAAACATCCCCTTTGACAGCAATGGACAGATTATCCAAATAATAAATAAATAAATAAATAAGAAAATACTAACTTTAAATGGTACATTACAACAATTGGACATAATTGACATTAAAGAATATTTCATGCTATAAAACAAGACTATACATTATTTTCTGGTACACATATAACATTTTCAAAGATACTCATAGACAATATACTTGGTTACAAAATTAACCTTAGCAAATTAGATCGAAATCATACCAAGTGTATTCTCTGATGACAAAGCTTTGAAAATGAAGATCAACTCCAAAGAAAAAAACGAGAGAGCAGATAAAAAGGCACATATACATGGAGCTTAAACAACTTTTTATAAAAAATGACTTGATAAAAAAAAGATATTTAAAAATACATAAACAAACAATGATACAAGCATAAATTTTCAATATATTAAGAATGTAGGGGAAGCCGGGATGGCTCAGTGGGTTAGGCGCTCACTTTTTAGCCCCAGGGACTGAGGATCAATTCCTGGCCCCGGCCATGCTGACCCATATACTCAATTGGGGAGTGCCCCTACTTCAACTATCACTGGGGCGAGACCCTGGCTCAGTTTCTGCCCTGTGCAGCCCCACCCACCTGTGAAATGAAAGTATGTGGAAAAACTGATGATGTGCAACTATGGAGACTGTTCTGGGCCCTCCCCCTTTTCTCTGTCTCTGTCTCTGTATCTCTCTCTCTGTCAAAAACAATAAATAAATCTTTTTAAAAAATGTAGCAAAAGCAGTAATAAGATAAAAATTTATATCACTACAGGGCTATCTGAAGAAATAAAAATTTGACAAGTAAACAACCTAAAATTGTATCTTAAATAACTAGAAAAAGAAGAACAAAAGAAACACTGAAGTCAGCAGATTGAAAAAATTAATAAAAATTAAAGCAGAGCTAAATGGAATGGAGACTAGAAAAACAGTAGAAAAAATAATGTAATAAAAATCTGTTCATTTAAATTAATAAAATTGACACACACACACACACACACACACACACACAACCTGATAAGCTCACAAGGGGAAGAAGAGAAAAAACACAAATAATCAAAATTACAAATTAAAGAGAAAAAATTACAACACATATCACAGAAACACAAAGGATCATACGAGAATATATGAAGGGCTATATACCACAAAATTTAACAAACTAGAAGAAATAAATAAGTTTCTGAAAATATAGTCTACCTAGACTGAACCAAGAAGGATTGAACAACCTAAATACTAATCAACAATAAGAAAATTGAAACAATCATTCAAAATATTTCCAAAAGTAAAAGTCTATGACCAGAGGGTCTCACCAACAAGTTTTAATTGGCATTCAAGGAGGAATAAACACCCATCCTCCTCAAACTTTTCCCCCAAAATGGACGAAGAAGCAATACTTTCCATCTCTTTCTATGAGCTCAAGATTACCTTAATGCCAAAGCCTGGTAAAAATAACAGAAAAACAGAAAACTATAGACCAATATCTCTGGTGAACACAAATGCAAAACTCCTAAACAAAATACTAGCAAATAGAATACAGCAATACATTGCAAAGATTGTAGAACACAATCAAATGGGACTCATGCCAAGGGCACAAATATGGTTCAACATATACAAATTAATCAGTGTGAAGCACCACATAAACAAAATAAAAGATAAAAACAATATGATTGTTTTAATAGATGTAAAAAAAAAGCATTAGACAAGACACAACATTTATTTATGATCAAAATACTTAAAAAATGGATATAGAAGAAAAGTATCTCAAAATAATACAGGCCATATATAACAAACTCTCATCAAATATCGTACTGGATGGGGAAAAACTGAAACCATTTTATCTAAAATCTACATGAGAAATTATGTTCCTTGTCACCACTGCTATTCAACATAATGCTAAAACAAATAAATGAATGGGACTTTATCAAGCTAAAAATCTTCTGCACTGCAAAGGAAACCACCTACAAAGCAAAGAGGCAACCAACCAACTGGGAGAAAAATATTTGCAAACAATGCCTCTGATAAGAGGCTAATATCAAAAATATAAAAAGAACTTGTACAACTCAACAATAAAAAACAAGCAACCCAATTAAAAAATGGACAGAAGACCTTAACAGACACTTCTCTCATGAAGACATACAAATGACCAACAGATATATGAAAAAATGCTCAACTTCACTGGCAATTATGGACATGCAAATAAAAACCACAATGAGATACCATCTCACACTTGTTAGAATAGTTATAATCAGTAAGACAAGGGATAACTAGTGCTGGAGAGACTATAGAGAAAAAGGAACCCTCATATACTGCTGGTGGAAATGTAAACTGGTACAACCACTATGGAAGGCTGTATGGAGATTCCTCAAAAAACTAGAAATGAAATTGCCACATGAGCCAGCAATCTCTCTCCTGGGAGAGAAAATCCAGAAATAAATCCACAGACATATGAACAGATAATTTTTGACAAAGCATTGAAAAATGTACAATAAAGGGAAGAAATCTTCTTCAATAAATGGTGTTGGAAAAATTGGAAAACCACACACAAAAAAATTAATTTGAACTGCTAGTTGTCACCATATACCAAAATTAACTTAAAAAGGATCAAAGACTTCCATATAAGACCTGAAACAAGGGATGTTGGAATAGCATAGTTGTTGAGTACTTGTCTCCCAGTTGTGAGGTGGGAGGTTTTGAT
This sequence comes from Craseonycteris thonglongyai, assembly GCA_004027555.1. NCBI lineage: Eukaryota > Metazoa > Chordata > Mammalia > Chiroptera > Craseonycteridae > Craseonycteris > Craseonycteris thonglongyai. Next base: position 9,591 of record PVKE010021789.1, read on the forward strand.
TCTCAGCCCTGGCCATTACAAATGTCAAAACCTAAACAGGGCAACTGGTAACTGTCAATGTGGCTCAGCAACAAAGGTGTTTGCTTTCCATTAGCAAGGTCCCCCAGTTAGGTTCCCATCCTGCGCAGCCCCACATCCACCTGTGTGGAATGAAACAATGTGACAACTAATGATGTACAACTATAAAGACTGCTCTGGGCCCTCCCCAATTCCCTCTCTCCTTCTTTTACCTTCTCTCAAAACAATAAAATAAATCATAAAAAAAGAAAGTATTCAAACACTAATCTTCATAGAAAAACATTACTACTAAACTTATAAACCTTAGGTTCAGAGAGGATTTTATGAACTTGACCTCAAAGGCAATGGAAGTAAGATCAAAATTAAAGTGCAGAGTAAGAAAACCATCAACCAGTCAAAGAGACAACCAACTGATTGGGAGAAAATATTTGCGAATAATGCCTCTGATATGGAGCTAATTTCTAAAATATATAAACAATTTGCACAACTCAACAACAAAAACAAGCCATTCAATTAAAAATGGACAGAGGACATGACTAGACACTTCTCTTATGAAGACAGATAAATGGCCAACAGATACATTAAAAAAGTGCTCAATAGCACTAGCTATTAAGAAAATGCAAATCAAAATCACAAGGAGATACCACCTCAATCCTGTTAAAATGATTACCGGTATAGTAAAAAAAACAAAGAATAACAAGTACTGGCCAGGCTGCGGTGACAAAGGAACCCTCATAAACTGTTGGTGGGAATTTAAATTGATACAACTACTATGGAAGACAGTGTGAAGGTTCCTCAAAGAATTAAGAATAAAATTACTCTATGACCCAGCAATCTAACCAAAAAAATTGAAAACCTTAGTCAGCAAAGATATAGGTATCACAATGTTCATCGCAGCACTGTTCAGAGTGACCAAGTTGTGGAAACAACTATCAAGCCTTCACCTAATTTTTTTGAACCTGGTGCAAGATACCATTGACAAGGAAATAAAAAGAAATGTGAATATGGACATGAAGTTAAACATTTTAATTTGTATACATAAAATTATCCTCTTTAAAGTAACTTTAAATTTAAATGCCTCATATAATACTGTGAGCTTTCGCTATGTAAAAAGAAATGTAATTTAAAATATATATACATATCAATTCAAGAAAATAAATTGTATGTGGCAGTGACATTTTCTATTGCACACTAAGACAACATTATGATTTATAAAATATTCTCTATTTTAGGCCTTAAAAGATAAAATGGTTCTTATGGAATATATAGCTATATAGTTATATATATATATAACAACGAAGTGATTACAAATCACAAAAAAGTTGTATATATTAATAAAACATGTACTCTTTTTAAAAAAGATTTATTTTATTATTTTTGACAGAGAGACAGAGACAGAAAGAGACAGAGACAAGGGGTGGGCCCAGGGCAGTCTCCATAATTGTACATCATCAGTTTTTGATGTGGTCTCTTTCCACACAGGTGGGCGGGGGCTGTGCAGGGTGGGAACTGGGCTGGGGGCCTCCTGCATGGGAGGCATGCCCTCTTGAGTCAGAGGCCAAATTGGGAGGCAGAGAGAGGTGAGAACCTAACTGGGAGCCTCCCTCATGGAAAGCCACCTCAGTTCAACATATGGCACGGACTAGGGCATGGATTTGATCCTCAGTCCAGGGTTGCAAAGTGATAATTTAACTCACTGAGCCATCCCAGCTTCTCCCATATTTATTTATTTATTATTTATTTATTTATTTATTTATTTATTTATTTATTTATTTATTTATTTATTTATTTATTTATTTATTTATTTATTTATTTTCCTTCCTTCCTTCCTTCCTTCCTTCCTTCCTTCTTTCTTTCTTTCTTTCTTTCTTTCTTTCTTTCTTTCTTTCTTTCTTTCTTTCTTTCTTTCTTTCTTCTTTCTCTTTCTTTCTCTCAACAGATTTCTCTTTTAAAATGTATTGTTAACTAACTGGGTACAAATTATTTTAGTTAGCTAGGTATCATTGTATCTGAATTCTCCTGAAATATATAATTTTATGTACTATAAAATTACATCAGCTAAATTTTAGGAGACTATTGTTTGTTTTCACCCCAAGTCCTCAGTCCAGATCAAAAGAAATCTTGAAACTCTCAATATAATTCAAAATTCCTGACATCTCTAAATTTACTTTAACTGACTAACCCATTAAAATATTGATTTGCAGCTATGTTTTGTTTGATAAAATGGTACTGTAAATTTGGCTTTATTGAAGTCTTCCTAAAAATGTCAAAATATAAGTTTGCTTGCAGAGCATATAAAAAAACAACATATACTCTGAGGAGATTCACATAAAAGCTCATCTCTAATCTTTTAAATGTTAACTGACTAAATTCTAGTCATTTTAGCATTTCAAAAATGTTTGCAAATTTCTTTATATGTGTTCATTTACTCTTTATTTAATTTAAATTGTTATTCAGTAAAAAATTAGTGTTTTTGCTTTTTCAAAATATATCTACATATGTTAAACTTTTTGGAATATAAAAAATTGATGAAAGTAAAGCTCTTCAATTAAAAACACAGATAAAAAATTAATAGTTTCTTAAAACAAATAAATAATAAAATACCCCAGTTTTTCAAAGTTATTCTCACTCATATTTATGAGAAACCACCAACATGTAGTCACCATAGTAACCAGTGTGGTTGGCTATAATGAATGTTATGAGTTGGTACAGACTTTCTTCATAATGCAGTTTTTATTTTTTATTTGTTTTAAAAGATATGTCTAAAATATATGACACAGGGATGCTCGAATGGCTCAGCAGGTGGAGCACTTGTCTTGTAGCCCCAGCGTCCAAGGATTGAATCCTGACACTGGCCCGTGTGGACCCATGTGCTGGACTGGGGTGTGTTCGCATTTTGATTCTCACCAGAACAAGCTTCCCTTATTAGAGGACCCAGGTTCGGCTCCTGCCCTGGGCATGCTTCCCATGTAGAAGGCCCCCAGTAGAGGCATGCCTTCTATGTTTGAGGCCCCCAACCTAGTTTCTGTCCTGCAGAGCCTCATGCCCACCTGTGGAATGAAACTATAGTACAACTACGGTGACTGCTCTGGGACCTCCTCCTTTTCTCTGTCTGTCTCTCTTTCTGTTTCTCTCTCTCTGTCAAAAATAATAAAAATACATCTTTTAAAAAATACAAGACCCAAACAGGTATATGTAGGAGCTAAAAGCAAAGCAAAATGTAAGGCAAGGGTAGTAAGGTAAAAATATTCTGTTTTCCCTTTAAAATTCTATATTTAATTTATGCTAAAATTCCTTGCTATATCATTGATTGACTAAATAAACCAAGGACTATTTAATTTTACTATTAAGATAAGCAAACATTAAAATGTACATAATTCAGTCTTATATTTAATCTTCTCTATAAGAAAACCTAAAGTGTATTTTTTTAACCTGAAGATTTTTATATGTTTTTATGTTCTTATTTTTTATCTAAAGATTTTTAGAATTAAATAACCAAATTCAAAAGAATAGAAAGAATAAATTGTTTGACTTGATTGGCTAATATTTTCGAACACTTCATCAGAAAATGTAAAGGTACATTATGTTTATTTTTATCTTATCTCTCAGGAATAAATAGTACTACATCATTTGAGGATATACATAAGAACTTATTTTGCTTGTTTATTTATGTTTTAATTTTTTTTATTTTTATTGTTTTTTGACACAGAAAGAGAGAGAGAGCGAGATACAGAGACAGATACAGAGAGAAGGGGGAGGGCTCAGAACAGTCTCCATATTTGCACATTATCGGTTTTTTCACATAGTTTCATTCCACAGGTGGATGGGGCTGCACAGGGCAGGAACTGGGCCAGGGTCTCACCCCGGTGAGAACTGAACTGGGGCACTCCCCAGTTCAGCATGTGTGTCCGTACGGGCCAGGACCAGGGTTTGATCCTCCGTCCCCAGGGCTGCAAAGTGAGCGCTTAACCCACTGAGCCATCCCTGCTTCCCCAGTTTTGCTGTTTTTTATTTACTGGCTAGTATGAAGAAAACATGAAGCATCAGCCATTCCTGGCAATTCAATCATGTGTGCTTATTCCATGAGAACAGTTTTGATTCTGAAAAGACTTACCTTCATGGCATTAATGGAAAATAAAGATGGATTTTTATTCCAGTGTACTAATAGAGCAAATTGTGATAATTATGATTGAAAATGTGGTTGAACATAAAAATGTAAACATAGTGCAATTTTATAAATATTCTTGTTTAATGAAATTTGTTTTAAGCCTTGAAAAGGGCTTTGGAATATTTAAATGTAAAAATCTTTTATTAGAAGGAATATAATAATCATACTTATGTTTTTAAACAGACACACACACACTTTCCTATATTTCTTAACAATTTGAATAAAATAATTTTATTGACTTGACAAAAAATTCCTGCTTAGTCTGCCTGATCAACTGCCATATTTAATTGTTTTTCCCAAATTTACATTAGTTTACGATTAAAAATAGTTCCACTACATAAATAAGATAGTATTTCTGAGGCTGCCATCAATCACTATGTAAGATAGCTTTACCATTAAAATGATTGTGGAATTCCTTTCCTATAGTTTGACCAAAATTAAACACTGAAGCTGCCAAGGCTTGTGCAATTAATGCTAGTGAATGTGCATTCACTTTTTCCACAAGATTTTTTATTAAAAAATAAAGCATTATTCACAGTGCCAAAGATATAGAAATAACCAATGTGTCCTTCCATAAATAATAGGATAAATATGTGGTATATATACACAACACAATAGAATATTACTCAGCCATAATAAATGATGAAATACTGCCGTTTGCAACAATGTGAATATATCTTGAGATTATTATGCTATGTAAAATTAGTGAGACAGAAAAACTCTAGAACTGTATAAGCTCACTTATATGTGGGATATAAAACAAAAAGCAATTAAAAAAAATGAGACAAACATATATGGTCTGACAATTAAGTTTACAAACTTTTCACCATTCACTTACATTGGCAGCACTGTATGAGCAACTCAGTAAGGTTTCATAACCTTGGTACAGCAGTGTCTCACAGTTATGTCCATGTCAACATGTGGCAGTGTCTAGATGAGTGTAATTTATTATAGTTGTGTATTTTTGTGTGCTGTTGCAAGAATGTTGGAACTTAAATTAAAACAATTAACAAACATTAAAATTCTTGTTAAATTGGCAAGAGTGGAAGTGAAATGAGGGACATGTTAGTCCAAGTTCATGGGGATAATGCCATGAAGAAATTGGCGGTGTAAAAATGAATCAAACTTTTTTTTCTGAGGGGAGGAAAGTGTCACTGATAGAGAAGTCAGGGTGGCCAGTAACAAGCAGAACTGATAAAACATAACAAAAGTTTGTCAAATTGAATGTCAAAATTAGTTGACTGTGAGACCAAGTAAACACTGATATATAAATAGTTAGAAAAATCTTAACTAAAAATCTTGGCATGAGAAAGGTGTATGCAAAAATTGTCCTGAAGGAGCTCACTAATGATCAAAAGGTAAGGAGAGTCAGAGTTCAACAAGACCCTTTGAAGAGACAAGACGATGTTTTGGGCCATGTTGTCACTGATGATGAAACATGGATAAACCAATACTATCCTGAAACAAAGCATCCATATTCACAATGGAAGTCAGTGTATTCTCCATGACCAAAAATGTTCCATCAGTTCAAATCAAGAGTCAAAATAATGTTGCTACCTATTTTGATATCAAAGGGATTGCATATTATGAATGTTTATCGACAGCAACCAGGTTGAATATTTGGAAGTGCTGAAAAGGCTGCCTGAATATATTAGATAAAACAGCCTGAACCTTTTCCCAACAACTCATGACTCTTGCATCGCTAAAATGAACCAGCTCACACAGTACTGTCTGTGAGGGAGTTTTTAGACAGTAAACAAAATAACTGTATTGGCATACCCTCCCTACTCACCTGATCTGGTCCCTAATGACTTTATTCTTTACCCGAAGATAAAAAAATTATTGAAAGGAAGATATTTTTATAACATTCAGGACATCAAGGGTATTATGATAATGGCTCTGATGGCCATTCTTGAAAGAGTTCTAAAATTCCTTTAAATGAACTAGGCCCTGGCATTGGTGTATAGCTTCCCAAAGGGTACCTTTGAAGGTGTCTGTTATGATATTCAGCAATGAGTTGCATAGCACTTTTTCTAGGGTGAGTTCAAAAATGTAATTGTCTGCTCTGGTATTTTAGAACTGTACTTTTGAAACCTACATAATCTTGCTAACTTATGTCACCCTGATAAATTTAATAAATAAACTTTTCAAAAACTAGAGTCACCATTTTTATTCAGTGTCAGGTATGAAGTTGTTGAAAATTGGCTGAAAGATGATATTAACAGATCTTTTTCTAGACCCAATAGAAACAATTTCAATTTCAAACACTTCTATTCTTTTTGATCAGGTCTTTTTATCTCAAGGTGTGTGTTCTCATGTTGTTTTTGTCCTTGCTTTGTTTTTATTTTATTTTTTTATTTTATTTTTTTCTCTTTCTCTTTTTATTTTATTATTAAATTTATCGAGGTGACATTGGTTGGTAACAATTAGTTTTCAGATGTACAAATCTATATTACATCACATATGTGTTGCATTATGTGCTCACCACCCAGAATCAGCTCTCCTTTCATCACCACATATCTGGTGCCCACTCCCCACTCCCCACTCCCACTCTCTCTCTCCCCTTCTCCCCTTCCCTCAGGTAACCACAAACTATTGACTGTGTCCATATGTTTTTTTTGTTGTTGTTACTTTCAATTTTATATTTCACCTATAAGTGAGGTCATATATTTCCTGATTCTTTCAGTCTAATTTTGCTTAATAAGATGGTTTCAAGGTCCATCCATGTTGTCACAAATGACTGTATTTCATCTTTTCTTATCACTCCGCTTTGTTTTTACATTATCCTATTTGGCCTTTCACTGTGCTCAGATTACTCTAAAAGTTTAGAATCTAACTAGGGTTTCTGATACACAGAATTATAATTATGTAATTAAAAATGACAAGAAATCATTTATCACAGAAATTCATAGTGAATCTCTTCAACATAAGTACAACCAATTTCAAGCTACCATATTATTCAGATAGGATTTTAAGTTCTATATTTCACATGTAAGCATAATTAACTTTGATAGTAAAATATAACTAACCACAATGCATCAATTAATGCAAAATAATTGCAATATAAGTGTTTAGCAGCCAATCTGATGCCTTGGATCATAATTTATATAAAATTGACATTAGATATATCTAAACTATAGCCACTGGCATAACATTTTTATTAAACATTCAATTATTTATAAGTATACATTAATATCTATTCTATATTAAAAACATTCAAAAAAAATAATGGACCAGTAAAGATAAGCAAGAAACTAATTTTGTATTAAAACATATTTACTGTTCCTTAATGGCCAAACCTTTATCAATACCCACGATTGAGAGATATGGTTCTAGATTAAACTGTCATTTATTTAAAATATTCTTTGTCTTATTATATTTGAAACAAATAATCCATTGCTCTTTCTGAATAAGCAAACAGATCTAACATTATTTTGTTCAGTGTTATTTTATAGTTAAACTAAAATAAGGAAGTGACAGAGCCAAACTATTAGTCTTCAAAACTGTTATTCACAGATTTCATCCACTATTCAACCTTGCCTTTATTGTAATTAATGTCTACTATTTTCAGTAAAAATAAAGAATACTTTCAGTTGTGTACTAAGTTTATTATTGTTTTTAAATTTATAGAACTTATCTCTAAATATTATTCTTATTGCCTTTTTATTAGAAGAGTTTAAAGTAAATATAAACACATTAATAATTATTACACTAATATAAATTAAATTCTAATTGCAGGGCAAATTGCAAGATAAATTTTAGTAAGAAAAAAACTGCATACCTATTATTGACTATGTGGTTATTGTTTAGATTTTTTAGTGTGGTAAAATATTAAACCTATCTCATTGCTTCATTTGCATAGAAAGATTATCTATGGTATGTTCACAATTAACATTATGTAAATTTTCCAACTAAATAGGGTTTTCTGTTAATTTTTTTGAATATATGGAGTAGTATATTTCCAGCTCTAAATCAAGGTGATAATTTTGATATAAAATATAAACTGCTGGTGTCACTAAATTATGTATTAGCTATTATGTATTAACTTTAAGTATATAATTATTTTTATTACACCCAGCACTAATCCAGTCATTGACTTGAAGAGTATCATCAAACCAAAGTATCTCAAAAAAAAAAATTTTTTTAAAGGTTTATATTTTTTTAAAGGTTTGAGAGATGGGGTTGGTGGGGGAGAGAAGAGGGGTGGGCCCAGAGCAGCCTCCATAGTTGTACATCATTAATTGTCACATAGTTTCATTCTACACAGGTGGATGTTGGGCCATGCAGGGTGGGAACTGAACTGGGGGCAGTTCAGCATATGAATTTGCATGGGCCAGGGCCAGGATTTAATAACCAGACCTTCCAGTTTCAAGGCAAGCAGTCAACCTCTAGAGCTATCCAGGTATCCCTCAAAGTTTTTTTATTCATTTATTTAGTTATTCTAAAATCTGTTTTCACTGTCCTATTTAAACTTGTATGGGTTTCTTAAGCAAGTCTCCAATTATAAAAATCTGAAAATTAAAAGTAGAAATAATGCAGTTTTTCTTGCTTATAGTCTTTAACTCAATTAGTGAATGACTGTAAAATTGATCATAAATTACAGTATAGTCTTATTTTTAATCATATGGAGGAGGCCAAGCAAAACTCCAGGAAGATGACCAAGCTACAGTTGGTACAAGGGCACCGTCTTTGAGGGGAAGTAATCAATCCTAAAAAAGAAAGTGGTTGTATTCTTCTGGGAATATGCAACTTTATCATGCAATATGTTGTACTTTGTAATTGACCTAATGAAGAAAATTTTTTTCTTTTAGTTACAGTTTAAATTATCTGTTGGTTACACTGAACACAGAGGCAGGCCAGGAAAGTTAATTCCCATAAGAATTATGTGTTCAACAATGTCTACAAATTGTGTAATATACCTATAATTAATCTCAGAAAATAAAGTTTAAATAAACCTTGGTTGTAGAAAAACAACACATTATACTTTCTGGAAAGTTTAATATTATATTTTTTTGCATTATCCTTTTAAACAACAAATATAGGATCCTATAATCTAAATTACATTAAGTATAATTTCACATGTTACTATATTAATAAAACTTTAAATATGAGTATTAAAGTTAACAGACTTATTCATTTTTGTATGATTATATGGATAACAAAATTTTATTAAAACAAATTAGGCAGCATATACACATTACAAATGTATCCAGAAATTAAACGTATTTAATTTTGAAAAAATATTTACATCTCACAGATATACAGAACCTATTGGTGCGAACTAATTTAGACAGTGTATCCTCAAATTCAGAGATAGTAAAAATTTACTTTCTTTATTATATTGATATTTTATTTACATATCATATGCTGATACTTTATTACAATAGCAAATAAAATATAATTGCTACACATAAACAATTATATTCCATGTCGTATATTGCAGTGTAGTCTTCGCTAAATTTTAATACTTACTCACATGAGGTCTGATTACCTGATTATACTGGGTATCTACCAATTATTAAACTGTAACAATAAATAAGTTCCCATTCTTTTAATAATTAAATTTTCACAAAAGTTGTTTTTTCAATTGTTAAATTATTAGGGTGGCGTTAGTTAGTGAAAATTACATAGGTTCTAAGTGTACAATTCTACATTACATCATCTATGTATTGCATTATGTGCTCACCACAGAGTCAGTTCTTTTTCCATCATCGTATATTAGGTGCCCCCTCCCTAGTCCCTCAACCTCTTCTCCCCTTACCCTCAGGTGACAACTAAATTATTGACTGTATCAATGCGTTTTCTTTTTCTTTTTTTTTAATTGTTTTTGACAGAGAGATAGATAGAGGGAGATACAGAGACAGAGAGAAAACTGAACTGGGGGGTACTCCCCAGTTCAGCACATGGGTCCGCACGGGCCGGGGCCAGGATTCAATCCTTGGTCCCCAGCGCTGCAAAGTGAGTGCTTAACCCACTGAGCCATCCGGGCTTCCCCATATGAGTTTTCATTTGTTACTTTCAGTTTCATATTCTACCTATAAGTGAAGTTATATGCTTCTTGATTTTTTTAAGTCTGACTTACTTAGCTCAATACGATGGTCTCAAGGTCTTCCTATGTTGTCACAAATTGCTGTATTTCATCTTTTGTAATTGCTGATTAGTATTCTATAGTGTAATTAAACCATACCTTTTTTATCTTGCCATCTATCAAATGAAGCTTTGGTTGTTTCCACGACTTGGCCACCATGAAGAGTTTGCAATAAACATTTGGATACATACATCTTTGTGAATGTCAATTCTATTTCTAATCTCTTAAAGAATCTACATACTGCCTTCCATAGTGGTTGTACCAATTTACATTCATGCCAGCAGTGTTCAAGTGTTTCTTTTTCTCTACAGACTCTCCAACATGTGTTATACCTTGTCTTGTTGATTATAACCATTCTAATAGGTGTGACATGGTATCTCATTGTGGTTTTAATTCACATTTCTCTAATTGCTAGTGAAGTTGAGCATTTTTCATACATTTGTTGGTTGATCATTTGTATGTCTTCATGGGAAAAATATCTGTTCAGATCTTCTGCTCATTTTTCAATTGGAACATTCGTGAGTTATTCTTGTGATTGAGTTGTATAACTTCTTTATATATTTTTAGAGATTAGCATTTTATAAGAGGCATTGTTTGCAAATATTTTCTCCCATTCAGCTGGTTTTGTCTTTACTTTGTTGATGGTTTCCTTGTTGTGCAGGTTTTAAATTTAATATAATCCTATTCATTTATTTTTATTTTTACTTGCCTTGCCTTTGCAGTCAAGTTCATAAAGTCCTCTCTGAACCCAAGTTCTATAAGTTTAGTATCAAAGTTGCCTTCTATGCAGTTTATTATTTGGAGTCTTATATAAAGATCTTTCATCCATCTTGACTTGATTTTTGTATATGGTGACTGGTCACAGACCAGATTCATTCTTTTGCATGTGGTTTTCCAATTTTCCCAGCACCATTTACTAGAAAATATTTGTTTTCTTCATTGTATATATTTTTTTCTGCTTTGTCAAAAATTATGTGTCCATATATTTATGGGTTTATTAATGCGTTTTTAATTCTGTTCCATTGGTCTGTATTTTTATCTCTTTACCAAGCTGTTTTGATTATTGATGCTTTGTAGTACAGACTGATGTTGCTTAATGCCTCCAGTCTTATTCATCTGTTGTAGGTTTGCTTTGGTGATTTGGGGTCTTTTGTGGTTCCATATGAATCTGATCATTTTTAAATTGATTTCTCAACAGGATGTCTGAGTGTTTTTAATGGGAATTGCATTAAATCTGCATACTGCTTAAGGTAATATGGTCATTTTAACTATGTTGATGCTTTCACTTTATGAACACAAAATATCTTTCCATTTCTTTGTGTCTTCAGTTTCTTTCACGTAGTTTTCTATGTGTAAGTCTTTCGTGTTCTCTAAGTTTATTCTTATATATTTTGTGATTGCAAAAGGTATAATTTTTCTCATTTCTGTCTCACAAGTTTTATTGTTCATATATATAAATGCTATGTAATGTTATACATTAATTTTGCATCCTGCAATTTTACTGTATTTGTTTATTATTTCTAGTAGTTTTCTGGTGGAATCTTCAGTGTTTTCTATATAAAGAATTATGTCATCTGCAAAAAGTTGACAGTGTAACTTCATCACATGCAATTTAGATGCCTTATATTTCTTTCTCCTGCCTGATTATTCTGGCTAGAACTTACCACACCATGTTGAAAAATAGTGATGACAAGGGAAATCTCTGTCTTGTTCCTGATTTTAGAAGAAAATGTCTCAGCTTTTCCATAATTAAATATAATATTCATTGAAGGTTTATCATATATGACCCTTTTATGTTGAGATATTTTTTTATATACCCATTTTAACTGTATTGATCATAAATACATGTTGTATCTTGTCAACTGATTTTTCTGCATCAATTGATAAAATCATACAGTTTTTAAATTTTATTTTGTTTATGTGATGTATCACATTGACTGATTTGCATACAGTGATCCCTCGTTTTTCACGGCTAATGGGGACCAGAGCCTTCGGCGAAAGCTGAGAAACCGCGAAGTAGGATTTGACCTTAGGAATTTTCGTGTATGCGGGTACAACAATGTTTTAAATATGTAAACAGTATTCATACTTTACTCATTTAAGACAAAAATTACAACAGTATACATATTTACTTAAACGTGTCAGTGCTAATTAATAAGGTTAATTACAAAACCTTATACAGTAATAAACATTAATCAACATTGCTTTCTGAGAAAGGCGCAGATTCTTGTGTTGGTGGCGGAGGAGAGGCTCTCACTTGACTCGTAGAAGTTTTAGGCTTACTCGGAGACTCTTCTGCTGGAGGCGCTGACGGTAGAGCCGGGGGCTTTACCTTGGAGATAAACATGGTGATGGGTAGTTGTTGTCTTTGTTTTTTCTTTTCCTTCAAAATTCCCCTGTACAAGGACATAACCCCGTCAACGTGATTGCTGAACTCAATAGCTCGAACCATATTGTCGTCAATGTCTTGTGCAAATTGTTGCATCGCTCATGCCATGTTGCACAATTGTTGCAGATTCTCCAGGGTAAGGCCTTCTCTCTCGCGCATCAACATGAACCAACACTCCTTTCCACAATGTGGCTGCCGACATGGTTGATTTTTTCATTTTTATTTTTTGATGAATACTTTGGGAAAACCCGCGAAGCACTGAAGCCGCAAACCATGAAGCGTGAAGTGGCGAGGGAACACTGTATTTGTACCATCCTTGGGCTCCTGGGATGAATCACACTTCATTGTGATGTATAATTTTTTTAACGCATTGTTGTATTCTATTTGCTAGTGTTTTGTTTAGGATTTTTGCATCAGTGTTCATCAGAGATATTAGTCTATAGCTTACTTATTTTGTAATTTTTTTTTACCAGGCTTTGTTATTAGAGTAATGTTGGCTTCATAGAATGAGTTGGGAAGTATCATGTCTTCTTTAATTTTTTTGAAAAATTTATTTTTTTAGTTTTATTTTATTGTTTTTGACCAAGAGCAGAGACAGAGAGAGATGGCAAAAGGGGGGAGAAGCCAGAGCAGCCTTCATAGTTGTAATCATTAGTTTTCAACATGGTTTATTTCCACACAGGTGGGCAAGGGCCACACAGGACAGGAACTGGGTTGGGAACCTCCTGCATGGGAGTCATGTCCCTGTGAGCTGGTGGCTGAGTCTAGGGGTCTACCATACATGGACATCTCACTCTGATGAAATCTGAACTGGGGGCCTTCCTCACAGGAGGCATACCTCAGTTCAACATATGGTTCTTCACAGGCTAGGACCAGGACTCAATTATCAGTCCCTGGGGATGTAAAGCAAGCACTTCACTAACTGCACCATCCCAACTTCCGTAATTTGAGAGAAAAGTTTGAGGAGAATAAGTATTAATTTCTCTTTGTATGCCTGGTGTAACTGATTTGTGAGACCATCTGGTCCTGAACTCTTGTTTTTGGGGAGGCTTTGGAGGATTGCTTTAATTATCTTACTGTTAATTGGTCTGTTTAGATTACACAGTTCTTGATTGTCTAGGTAGATACGTTTCCAGAAACATTTTTTTTTTCATCTTCTAGGTTGCAAACTGTGGTGGCATATTGCTCTTCATATTATTCTTGTATGCTCTTTTATATTTTGGTGGTATCAGTTGTAATTTCCCCTCTCTCATTTCTAATTTGAATAATTTGTGTATTTTCCCTTTTTCTCATTGTGAGCCTAATGAGGGTTTTTTCAAATTTTTTATTATTTGTTTATTTTTTGAATTGTCCAATTTATTAGGGTTACATTAGTTGGTAAAAATTACATATGTTTTAGGTGTACAACTCTACAGTACTTTGTCTATGGGTTACACTTTGTGTTCACATACTGGAGTGAGCTTTCTTTCCTTCATCATATATTTAGCTACTCCTCCCTCCTCTCCCACCCACTCCACCATCTAAACTATAGACTATGTTTCTGAGATTTTGGGTTTTTTTAGCTTTCAGTTTTATATTCCACATATGAGTGAAATAATGTGGTTCTTAGCTCATGGTTCCTTTTGTTGTACAGAAGGTTTTGTTTGATAATATCTAATTCATTTATTTTTGCTTTTACTTCCCTTGCCTTTAAAATCAGGTTCATAAAGCCTGGCTAACTTTTTCAAAGAGCAAGCTCTTTGTTGCATTATTATTATTTTTTTCTGTTCTTCAATTCATTTAGTTCTGCTCTAACTTTTGTTATTTTCTTCCTTATTTTAATTTTGAATATTTTCTTGTTCTTTTTCTAGTTCTCTAAGATGTGATATTGGGTTGTTTACTTGTGATTATTTTTTGTTTGTATCTTGAGATTGGCCTGTAGTGATATAAATTTACCTCTTATTACTTCATCTCAGTAATTTTAATATTTTGAGATTTTATTTCATTTTCTTCTATGTATTTCTAATCTCTTCTTTGATTTCTTCCTTGATCTTTTTTTGTTATTGTTCCATCACAAGATACTTAGCTCCCTTTTCATACTCTCTAACACCTTCCCCCTTTACCCACAGTTAACTGCTAAACTATTGACTATGTCCATGAGGTTTTGTTTTGTTTTGTTGTTGCTTTCAGTTTTACATTCCACATATGAGTAAAGTCATATGGTTCTTAGCTTTTTATGTCTGGTTTATTTTGGTTGGCATGATCCAGTTATTTTTAAATAACATGTATATGTGTTTTTTCCTGCTTTCTTTTTGTAGTTGATCTCTAATTTCAAAGCTTTGTGGTCAGAGAATATATTTGGTATGATTTCAAACTTCCTATATTTGCTGAGGTTAGCTTTATGTCCCAGCATGTAGTCTATACTTGAGAATGTTCCATGTGCACTAGAAAAGAATGTATAGTCATGTTTTGTGGTGGGATGAAGTGTTCAGTAAATGTCACTTGTGTCCAATTGCTGTAATGTGTCATTTAAAGTTTATATTTTTTAATTTATTTGCTATTTGGATGATTTGTCTATGGCTGTCAAGGGGGGTATTTAAATTCCCTTCTATAATTGTGCTTTTGTCAGTTTCTCCTTTTAGGTGTGTTAGTAGTTGCTTTATAAATTTTAGTGCTTCTTGGTTTGGGGGCATGTGTATTAAAAAATGTCATGTCTTCTTGTATTGTCCTATTTTCATTATAAAATATCCATCTTTGTCTCTTATTATCTTTTTGATTCTTTTTTTTAATTTTTAAAAATTGTTAAAGATTTATTTTATTGTTTTTGACAGACACAGAGAGAAGGTGGAGGGCCTGGTGGAGGGCAATTACACATCCTGTACAATAATTGAATGGACAAACATACAAACAACCCCATTTTACAGTAAAGCCCAAATAGGACAAAATGTAATTAGGTAATTTCTCCATCTGTGCTCTTTGGTGGTTTCCTCAGAGGACAGAGCCCACAGGAAGTCTCCATAGTAGTATGTCATCAATTTTCAACATAGTTTCATTCCACACAGGTGGGGAGGGCTGTGCAGGGCAGGAACTGGAAAGGGGGCCTCTCACATGAGATACACATCCCCTTGAGTGAAACTGGGGAGGGAGGGGTGAGAACCACCTGTATAGAAAGCATACCCCAGTTCAGCATATGAGTTCACACAGCCTGGGGCTGGGATTGAATCCTTGGTTCCCAGGGCTGCAAAGCTAGCACTTAACCCACTGAGCCATCCAGGCATCCCTATCTTTTTTATTCTTAAGTCTGTTTTGTCAGTGATAAGTATGGTTACAACTGCTCACAAAAGTTTTTCTAAAGTTATAATTCTATTTGTGAAAATTGAGGCTCATATTAAGTAATACTCACCAGTAATTGAAAAATTACTGTTAGAATGGCTATCATCAACAAGACAAAGGATAATAGGTGCTGGAGAGGCTGTGGAGAAAAAGGAACCCTCATACGCTGCTGGTGGGAATGTAAACTGGTACAACCACTATGGAAGGCTGTATTGAGATTCCTCAAAAACTTAGGAATGGAATTACCATATGATCTAGCCATCCCTCTACAGGGCATCTACCCAAAAAACCTGAAAACCTTAATCTTTAAAGATGTTTGTACCCACATGTTCACCACAGCACTGTTCACAGTGGCCAGAACACGGAAACAACCAAAATGCCCTTCGATAGATGACTAGATAAAGAAGATGTGGTACATTTACAAAATGGAATACTACTCAGCAATAAGAAATGATAAAATACAGTCATTTGTGACAACATGGACGGACCTAGAGACCATCTTATTAAGCGAAATAAGTCAGACTGAAAGAATCAGGAAACATATGACCTCACTTATAGGTGGAATATAAAACTGAAAGTAACAGACACAGAGACCTATGAACACACTCAATAGCTTGGTGATTGCCTGAGGGAA
>PVKE010021790.1:0-26179 GCA_004027555.1 Craseonycteris thonglongyai
TCCTTCCTTCCTTCCTTCCTTCCTTCCTTCCTTATCCTAACATCTTTTCTAGTCTAAGCCATTGAAAAAACAATAGCCTTCTTGCAATAATAGCCAGGCTTTCATTTCTGTCTGTCACATTTTTCTTCATACAACACCCAGAATTATTTTTGTTACAGAATGATTTTTAATAATCACATATGTGAATCTTTCACATAACTACTTCAAATACTTCAAGTAGTTTCTCATTGCTCTTAGAATAAGGTACTGAATTGGTGTGTAAGGCTTCTCCAATGTAGGCCCTCCTGTTCCTATAGCCCCATCTCCAGCCCCTTCTTGTCTTTCCCTCTACTGTGTAAGGCCCTTTCCCTGCCAGAGCATTCACACACGTCACCCGTTCTTCTTCATGCCTCTGCAATTATGCTTGGGCAATTTTCTCTTTTTGCTTCAGGTCTTAGCTTAAATGGCACTTTTGTAAGGACAATTTTTCTATCCATCAGATTAGCTTCTCTGTTATACACCTTTATTGCATCCAGTAATAACCTTTGTAGACCTTAACACAACTATGTTGTGCACGTGATTAACCATTAGTTAACTATCTGTATCTCTTGCTGGTGTCTAATCTTGTGCTGTTATCAGAAATTCTCTCTCTCTCTTCCTCTCCTTTTATTTCCAGCACTTAATAAAGGGCCAAGCGCATTTTTTTTTTCTGAAAGATTATATAAGCCTGCCACTTGCTTTCTAGCACAATTGAACATATAATTAGTGTGTAAATTTGGATTTCCACATGCTTGCAGATGAACATAAACACACAGTAGATGCTCAATAAATATGGCTTAAAAAGTATTGGTTAAGTAAAAAATAATCAAAGTTTGAGAATTAGGCATTAAAAAATGATGAAAACTTTAGTACTAAGTGGATTTATACTTTATACCAGAAAAATGAAAAGCCATTGAAACATTTAATAATAGAGATAGTTTTACCTTTGTTCTATTCTTTCCTCTCTTTTACACAATGTTGGGTTTTCAATCAATAATTATATCTTTAAACCCACAAATATATGGATAGATATTCTTTGATAAAGTAGCAAAAAATATACAATGGGGAAAAGAGAACCTCTTCAGTAAATGGTGCTGGGAAAATTGGAAAGCCACATGCAAAAGAATGAATCTGGACTGTGAACTGTCACCAAATACCAAAATTAATTCAAAGTGGATTAAGGACCTCCACATAAGGTCTGAAACTATAAAGTGCATAGAAGAAGGCATCAGTACTAAACTTATAGACCTTGGGCTCAGAGAGCACTTTATGAACTTGACCCCAAAGGCAAGGAAAGTAAAAGCAAAAATAAATGAATGGGACTATATCAAACTAAAAAGCTTCTACACAGCAAAGTACACCGTCAACAAAGTAAAAAAGAAACCAACCGAATGGGAGAAAATATTTGTGAACAATGCCTCTGATAATGGGCTAATATCTAAAATATATAAAGAACTCATACAACTCAACAACAAAAAAACAAACAATCCAATTAAAAGATGGGCAGAAGACCTAAACAAGCACTTCTCTCCTGAAGACATACAAACAGCCAACAGATACATGAAAAAATGCTCAACATCACTGGCAATTAGGGAAATGCAAATTAAAACCACAATGAGATACCACCTCACACCTGTTAGAATGGCTATAATCAACAAGACAAGGGATAACAAGTGCTGGAGAGGCTGTAGAGAAAAAGGAACCCTCATACACTGCTGGGGAGAATGTAAATTGGTACAACTATTGTGGAAGGCAGTGCGAAGATTCCTCAAAAAACTAGGAATGGAGTTGCCATATGACCCAGCAATCCCTCTCCTGGGTATCTACCCAAAAAACCTAAAAACCTTAATCTGCAAAGATACATGTACCCCAATGTTTATCACAGCACTGTTTATGGTGGCCAAGTCATGGAATCAAAGTGTCCTCTGATAGAGAACTAGATAAAGAAGATGTGGTACATTTATACAATGGTATACTACTCAGCAATAAGAAAATACGAAATACAGCAATTTGTGACAACATGGATGGACCTTGAAAACATCTTATTAAGTGAAACAAGTCATTATGAAAGAATTAAGAAACATATGACCTCACTTATAGGTGGAATATAAAACTGAAAGGAACAAAGAAACAAAGACTCATGGACACAGTCAGTAGTTTAGTGGTTACCTGAGGGAGGAGGTGGGTGGGAGAGATGGATGGGTGGGGTGAGTAGGGAGGGGGAATCCAACATACAGTGATGGAAAGTGAGCTGATTCTGGGTGGTGAGCACATAATGCGATGTATAGACAATGTAATGTAGAATTGTACACCTGGAAACAATGTAATTGTCATTAACCAATGTCACACCAATAAATTTAACATTAAAAAAAATAATTTCTTGAATCCTTTTTCATATCACTAGGAATGTATATGGGTACATGGTAGGGCATCTGAAATTTCTTAGTTAAAATGGAAAGCATTCTTTCTCCATTAGTTTTGGAAAATGAATTTAAAAGCGTGTCTATACCTATATATACTCATATACGACTTTCTTTTCTATTTTATTTTAAGCAAGTAATTCTTAAAAGAGACTTACCATTTCTTCTCAATACTCTCCCAATCAAAAAAAATATTTCAGTGATCTGAACATATCACAATATTTTATGAAATAGGTTAACATCACTATATTAGGGAATCATAGATTTTAATAGTAATGATATGTTCAGTGCTATTTTTGTGAAGAAAGGAAAACACCTATCTGAGTACCAAGTCTTGAAAAAACACGTCTACTTGTTGTCTTGCATTTTTAAATCTAGAAATTATTAGATAATAATATAAAAATAAAAATAATAATGACAATAATAATAGCAGTACAATAATAAACAAAAGATGTCTCTGTGCTTCTTTGCAGAATGGCTCAGTGATTTCTATTTTAGTAATATTAAGACTTACCTTCATTTACTCATATATAATACTTTTTATGTTCAACTTGCTTATCCAAAATTATGTAATTTATCCTAATACTGAACTCTGCAAAGCAGATAAGAATTATCTTCATTTTACAGATTAAGTCAAATGTATCATATTCCAAATGATTAATGCTTCAAAATCTCCAAATGGTTTATGTTCCTCTGGAAGCATGTGGAAATCCAAATTTACATAGTCATTATGTATTCAATTGTGCTGAGGAAGCAAGTGGCAGGCCTAGATAATCTTAGAGGAAAAAAAAAAATGCCTGGTATTATACAAAATGGAGGAAAGCAGCTTTATTTTATCCTTGTTGAATGATAATATTAGTATTCACATAGAGTGATTCCTTTCTCAGAAGCCTTCCAAAGCTAAAAAAAAAAAATCAAAATCACAGGAAACTTGGCAAACGCAGTTTAATGCAAACAATAAATCCAATGAGATGGTGGAATTTGCATCTTGACAAATGAAAAAGAAGCCACAGTCTATTTGGCGATAACAATGATGCATAGCCATTTTCTTATCATTTAGTATATATGTACTAGGATTGGGCTGCATTCTGATTACTATTACTATATCTCCTACATAAAGAAAATTTATGTGAGGAAAATTTGTGTTAAAAAATTATGAAATATTAGTAAGAAATAATTCCTTAGTTTTATATTGTGGAAGAACTCTGTTAAATATGCTATTTCTGGGGATGCCAGGATGGCTCAATGGGTTAAGCGCTCACTTTGCAGCCTCAGGGACCAAGGATCTAATCCCAGCCCTGGCCTGTTCTGACCCATATGTGGAACTAGGGTGTGGCCACCAGTTCAGTTCTTGCTGGGGTGAGCTTCCCATGTGGGAGGCCCCAGGTTTGGCTCCAGGCTTGTGGGAGCATACCTCCCATACGGGAGGCCCCTGGACTGGTTCCTGCCCTGCGCAGCCCCCACCCACCTGTGTGGAATGAAATCATGTCAAAAGCTAATGATGTGTAACTATGGAGACTGCTCTGGGCCCTCCCACTTTTCTCTATCTCTCTGTCTCTGTCAAATACAATAAAATAAATCTTAAAAAAAAAAAAAATGCTATTTCTATTTCTTAAAAAGCACAGCACTTTTTTTCTCTTCTTTTGTGGTAGAGAAATAAGTCATAATTGTTAGTGAAAAAATAAGGAACATACTATCATCTATATCTAGATCTAATCTTTCTATTATCTATCTATCTATCTATCTACCTACCTATCTACTTATCTATCCATTCATCTATCATCTATCGTCATCTATCATCTCCTCAATACTGTGTTCCACCATGTTCAAAAGAAATGACATTCTCATGCAAAAATAGAAGAGAAGGGTGCCTAGCTGATGGCATTTTAGTTTAGTGAGAAGAGTTCCTTTTACACTGCCTGATGTGCAGAAATGTCAGAAACACCACAATGTACAGATTCCAGGACTTACATTTCTGATAACACAGTGTAACAGATGTCTATAGTAATCCTTCTTATGAAAACATCTATAAGTCCTAGAAAAAAACAAAAACAAAAAACAAGCACTTACATGAGCTACTAGAAAAATAAGGGAAATTATTGGAGGAACAGTAAGAAGGCGTGAATCAGAAGGGCAAGAGACAGACTCACTTCAATGAGCTGTGAAAGGGGTAAGGGAGAACATTCCTGGGATTTGTACAAGGTAGAAGTTTGGGGACAAAGCTAGATACTCCATAACCTCAGTAGGTAGACCAGAATAATCCTTGCCTCTGTTAGGCAAGGCAGACATTCTTGTCTGCCTGTGCCGTGGTTCTATGTAGAGCAGGAAAACATGTGTCTATTGAGAAATCTCTATGACGTCTGCCCTCATATAGATAATTTCACCCAAATCCATGCTATTATGGATTAAAAAATCCCTTTGGCTGAAGGCTAAAGTATTCTCAAGCTTGGATATTTGTAGATCCCAAGTAAAATCAAAGGCAAATTTATCTGGAGGGATTTATTGTAAATGAGGCCTCAATGATATTCTGCAGATAGAACTTTCTGTATGAGCAGACAATAAAAATAATTAACTATATGTAGAACCATGAACAAGAACCAGTAAAAATGTCAAACTACAGAATCAGACCAGCACAGACTATGGGCCTTGGAGTTTATCAGATGCCAAATGTGCAAAGAAAATTTAATATTTTTAAAGGAGAGGCAACATACTATCAAAAGTACCATAAAGGACAGTGGTCTACCAAAACTAACCAATTATATTTAAAATAAGAACAAGGGGAATGCTGGGATAGCTTAACAGGTTGAGCACTTGCCTTGCAACGGCAAGGTCTGGGGCTCAAATCCCGAGCCCCGCCCGTGCAAACCATATGCTGAGCTGTGGTGATGAAGGTTCTCACCTCTCATGAGGGAGGCCCCCAGTTCATTTCCCGCCCTGTGTGGCCCCACATCCACCTGTGTGGAATGAAATGTCACAACTAATTACGTACAACTGTGGAGACGGCTGTGCTCCCCCACACCACCTTCTCTCACAACCAATAAAATAAAATTTTTGAAAAAATATAATTAGAACAAGAAGAGTGTCTGGAAATGAAATATATAGTCATTGTGTGAAACCCAAATGATTTCACACAACAGATTTGAGTTGATAAAGAAAGAAACGATGAACTGTAACATGCCCTGAAAAATGGTGAAACACAGTGAGAAAATATAAAAGAGAGATAAATGATACATAAGATAAAGAGGGCAGAATATATATATCTAATTGGAGTCCCAGAGGGAGAGTAGAGAAAATGACAGAGAGAGACAATATGTGGTAGAAATGATACCTAGGATTATCCAAAAATGATGAAGGGTGTGAAACTCAGATTCTAGAGGTCTAGTGAATCTTTAGAAGAATCTTTAAAAATAAATCCACATTGGGATATAGTCTAATGAAACTGCAGAACCTCAAAGACAAGTGAAGACCTTAAAAGCTGCATGGTAATTACTTACATACATGACAACTTCTACATAGCAACAACAAGAACCAGAAGATATTGTGAAAATCTTTTAAAGGGCTGAGCTAAAATTATCGTTAATGAAGAATTCTAGGAATGTAAAACTCTCAAGAACAGTGCATAACAGTTGCTTGTTAGAGAACATTCTGTAAGATTTACTTCAAAAAGTAGCAAAATAATTTCAGAAGGAAGATCTGTGAGAAAGGGAAAATGAGCAGAGAAAAATGGCAAGTAATGTAAGAAAATCTAAGAAACCACTAAGCATGTTAAGCATTAATGACAAAACGAATTTGTAGGGTAAAAGAGATGGTGAGTTAAAATACTACTGGAAAACAATAGCTTTCAAGATGAGAAGGTGTGGCCTGAGTGAAAGGATTCAAAGTCCTTATAATAATTGAGAGAAGAGAAAAAAAGTTGTATTCTCTGATATTAAGATAAATATGCTTTTTTATATTTTAGAACGATCACTAAAATGACAGAAGTAAAGTATAATATTTTCAACATTTTCAAGGAAGAATTATGAAATAAAAGATTTATTTGTATAAATTAGTTCAACTCACTTAAGCTGTCAGTATACACTAGAGAACTTTGTGTAATGTGTTCTTCACATCTTAGGGTGAAATATTTTAACCTTCTGTCTCTCTCCCCCGCCTCTTCCTCCTTTTTTTGTTTTGTTAATCCTTGGGCATTTGATATGTAATAAGAGGCAGGCACTGTGAATTTAGAGGTAAATAAGACACAATTCTTGTTTAAAAGCAGTTTAAAGACTACCTACTTTTTAGCAGCTCTGAAGGAAGGATGGTTCTGAGGACACAGAAAAGGGATAATTTTGACCCCTGGAAATCTGAATGGAGCTTCCAAGAGGCAACTATGAGGAATCAGAGATCAGGAGGATGCTGGGCACTGGGCTCCCAACACAGTTCTGAGTCACAGAGTTGTACACAGAGCATTTTCCTAGTCTTGGAAACTGTATTTTATCATTCAATGCAGCTTTAATATTTTCCTTGAAAAAAGTGCTCAAGTTGAAAAAATGAAAAAACTAGATACCACCTTTCTGCAGATGTTTTTTCTTTTCTCAGTATTCATATACTTATGTGCTAAGTTCTTTACATTCGCTGAACTACTTCACCTTCTTATATGACATGTAAGGTAGGCACTATTATTATCCCCATTTTAAAGATAAGGGAACCCAGGATGAATGGGGCAAAGTGAGTTGCATACGAACTATTTGATCAGGAGTCCCCAACCCCTGTACCAGTCTGTGGCCTGTTAGGAACCGAGTCACACTGCAGGAGGTGAGCAGTGAGACAAGCTAGGGAAGCTTCATCTGTATTTACAGCCGCTCCCCATCACTCCAATTACTGCCTGAGCTCCGCCTCCTGTCAGATCAGCTGTGGCATTAGGTTCTCATAGGAGCACAAACCGTGCTGTGACTTGCACATGTGAGGGATCTAGGTTGTGAGCTCCTTATCACAATGTAAAGCCTGATGACCCGAGGTAGAACTGAGGTGGTTATTACAAAATTCTTTATTATATATTACAATGTAATAATAGAAATATACTGGACAATAAATGTTTTGTGCTTGAATCATCCTGACAACACTCTCTCTCCACCTGGTTCATGGAAAAATCATCTCCCATGAAATCGGTCCCTGGGGCAAAAAAAGTTGGGGACCGCTGTATTTGATGCCAGAATACAGATGATAAGTGGACAGAAAGGGATCCATGTTTAAATAAGTTTGGGATATACACACTTAAAGAAAGTTAAGTATGCAATTATCCTGATGTGCTTTTCAGATACTTTGTATGTCTCTAAAAGGGGGTTGCCATATGTAACATTTCCCAAACTTGAGGAACAGATATGCTTCACCAACACAACTCATGGAGTGAAATCCAAATGCAAATTTATTTTTGTCTCCCACCATTTCTCTAATCCCCACCCCCTCACCCCCCACCCCCAGGAGAGGTACTTCCTTAGCTCCTAGATGAAAACTTGACAAGGTCAGCCTTTCTGGCTACTTAGTAATATCATCTTTGATTTACTGCAAATTAGAAACAGTATCTTGGGTCAATAATTAAACCTCCTTCCCCGACCCCCCCAGCTGGGGCTCCCTGCAAGAAGGTGTCTTTCTCTCTAGCTAGCTTTTATTATGAGATCTTGTCTCAGCAGGAGCAAGAGGAGAAAGGGAGGAAAGGTGGGGTGGTGCAGAGAGTTCTTAATTCACCTTGCCACAGAACATGGCTTTATGCCTTCTGGGTTTGGCAAATGTCTGATGCTGGATCTTTCGCTTCTGGATGCTTTTGGAAGCTTCCCAGAGTCTTTTCTGACACAGGCAGTGATGCTGTATTTTTCCTGCTGCAGCTTTCCCACTGAGCCTTGGTTTTCTGCAGATGTACTCCACACAGAGTAGCTCTGTTGAGCCCTCTCACTCTTCCAGGAGGTCTTCTCTCCAAGTTCAAATGGCAGCAGGCCACTTTCGTTTCAGGTGGCCCACCTGTGGAACACATCTATTCTTGGAGTACGTCTAGATATCCTTTGGCCTGACAAACTTGGGATCTTGCAGCCGAGCCAAGGTGGCCACCTCTCCCTTTGCCCTGCGACAGGAGCCAACCATGGTTTCTTGCTTATTGATTTTTCAGTCAGCCTCTGGTTCACTCTGTGTGCCCAACTACAGTGGTCACGTATTATTCTCTCTGACTAGTGTTATTAAAGTTTCTTCCATAGATTTGGAGTGAGGGGCAGGCACCTGTCTCTTCTTAGCTCTCTTTGGTGATGGTGGGGAGTGGACTCACAGAACTCTAAATGGTCTGTTTAGATAAACCCTTCTCACAAATCCTCTTTTATTTTCGTTCATTGGATGTAAGAGACTATCCATATTAGTTATCTGTTCTGCATAACAAATCATTCCCCACATTAGCAGTTTAAAATAACAAACATTTATTATTTCACATATTGTTTGAGAGTCAGGAATCCTGGCTCAGGATCTCACATGAGGTGATAGTTAAGGTGTCAGCCTGGCTGCAGTCACCTGGAAGATCTTACTCTCCCCTTAGAAAAATGCTTAATCCATTTGCACACTGCTGTTTTCTTCATGGCATTATCCCCATCAAATTGAACTAACAACAGGTTCCTGATTTTACTTCCACTCTTGCGAAGATTAACAAGAAATTTAATGTTTGTTCATTGCTCCAATTCAAGCTCCGACATTCATGCTATGGCACACAAAAACACACAACAGCAATGACGAATGCCACTCAGCAAGACACCACCACATGTCGACATGAACACAGCTGGGAGACACTGTTATTCTAGGTTATGAAACCTCACCAAGTTTGTACAGTGCTGCCAACGTAAGTGCACGGTGGCAAGTTTGCAAACCTAATTGTCAGACCTTGTATACTACTAATAAGTAATGTGATCAAACTGTGTGTGCTAGTACTCCTCCCTCCCCAATAGCCTCCCCATTTCCTGCATTTAATGACCTTCCCTCATACAGAAGCCATTTTGAGACTGGTAGAAGAGGCAGAGTTGCCTTATGGCTAGTCTCACATCTGAGCATGACCATTAGTTCAGGAGGGATAGCTCAGCTGCAGAGGTCCCCTGGAAGAGGGAGTGGTCCCAGTCCCAGCCCTACACCAAGCTCCCCGGCCCAAGGTTACACTACCATGGAGAGAGTGACATGGAGGGTGGCTGGAGTCTCAGATGATTCTCTTAAAGGGGCTGCGTGTAGATATACTTCCTGATGGACTGACTCACTCTTAGCTCCAGCACTAGGGCCACAACTGGAAAGGTGCCAGGGACATATAGGGAGGAACTGAATTGTCTGGCTCCAGGGCAAGGGCTAGAGGAACAGCTTTCTCCCAGATAGAAGTCCTGGCAGAATCTAATGTTTGCTGTTGTTGTTTTCAATTTTTTTTTATTTTTATTGACTTCTCTCCAATCCGGGCCTGCAAACACAAGCATCAGCTGTATCTGAGTCTTCATCAACCTGGATAAGACTCTTCACCCTGCCATGGTGATTCCCTGAGACCCTGCCCTACCCAATTTGCAGAACCATCCAAGCCTCTGCCAGTGGGTTTTCAATCAAATGGCCTGTCTTGGTTCATACTGCAGACTTGCCTAAAATCTCTCAAAGGTTCACAAAACCCAAACAAGCAGCCTCTGGCTTTGTTGTGTCCCTTATCTCTAGTGGCAGCCAGCCTCAGTTTGCAGTTTGGCCTCTTGAGGCACCTGCAAGCATAGTGCAAGTGGTAGCCAACTGGGAATTGTTTTGTGCCCTAGGCCAGTGGCCCTGGGTAAAGTATTGGCTGTTGCTGAACTTGGCCTGTGAAGAGGACACTTCTAGGAGGCCCTGGGGCTGGCATGCCCAATGGTCAACTTCTGACTGAGCCAATGTATCACCTGGATGCCTCCCGAAAAGATACACCCAAAGGGAAGCCTGGGCAGGTACCAAGCCCCTAAAGCAAATTCTGCTCTGTAGGGTCAACGCAGGCACAACAGCTTCCTCTGCTGTAGTCACAGCCGGTCCTCACAAGCAATCTGCTAGGATGACTTAGTGGTGAAGGTTCCTGCCTCCCAAGCCAGAGCCCCCTACCCCCCACTGGTTTGGTTCCCACCTGCCCTGTGGCCCCACATCCACCTGTGTGGAATGAAACCATGTCACAACTAATGATATACAACTATGGAGACTGCTCTGGGCCCTCCCCAAATTCTGTTTCTTTCTCACCTTCTCTCAAATAAAATAAATCTTAAAAAAAAAGGAAAAAAAAGTATTACTCAATTTTAAATGTTACATGTTAGCATCATTGCTACTCTTAGCAAGACAACAAAAAATATAATTATCTTTAGTGTATTTTTTTTTTAGTTTTATTGTTAAATTTATTGGGGTGACATTGGTTGGTAACAATTAGATAGTTTCCGGATGTACAAGTCCACATCACATCACCTATGCATCGCATTATGTGCTCACCACCCAGAATCAGCTCTCCTTCCATCACCATATAGCTGGTGTCTATAGTGTATTCTAAGGCAAGAAATTTAACACACACTAAAGTAAATTTCAAAACAGACTTTCAGGCATATAAACAAAAGGTGAAAGGTTTTAAGGGTATATGATACACAGGAGAGTATATGAAAATCAATTGAAAGTGTTATCAAAATGAGAACAGCTTATCAGAATAATGAAAATTAGAAAATCTTAGCAAACAGGAATTATATTAGGAAGCAAAACACATTAAGAAAAGCATAAGATTTTTTTTTTAATGACTTTAATTATTTTCCCCAGACTTTGTAATTTACTTAGGTACTTTGTGAAGGTTGAAAACTAACGTTTATTTTCTAATTAGCTTCATTATTTTCCACTGTTAGGACCATTTTCACTTCAGAAATACACAGAACTAAAATGAATATAGTAGTTATATTCTCTTCATAATATTACATATACATTAGCATCACAATAAAGTCAAAATAGCTTAGGGTACAATGTATATGACCTATGGAAGCAATTGTGAAGAGGAAAAGCATTTTGAGATACCGACGTTCTAGGAATTTTCTCATTAGTATTACATAAACATTTCTACTAAAAAATTCAGATGGAACAAAATAATTGAAATAGCCAATTTTTGATTGCCTTTCCATTCTTGAAATACTGGAGGATGAACATAAACAGCATAGATAATGATTGAGCATCTGTTTCGCACATAACACTATCTTTAGCCTCTAAGAATACAAAGAATTTTAGGCAGGAGCTAAAAATCCAGGTAGGTACACAGAATGTGTATGTACATGTACTGAACAACAAACTAACCTCATGATTTTAGATGATAAAGGAATAAGGCATAAAAGGAAAGAGTGAGGTTTTGGGATCAGGCAGACCTTGGTTTTATTAGTAGAATAAGTTTGGGTAGGTTTAGCTTTTATTAGTAAAGTGTTAGTGAGTAATAATAAATAAGGATTAAATGTGAAATTAAACCAGTTAATGTACATAAAGTACTTGACATACGAGTATAATAAAACTCAGCACGCTGGCAGTGGCTGTTATAGAGGAAGTGGATGTCCTTGCTATTGGTTATAGCAGTTAGATGGGAGGTTATAGAAGGTGTTGGTAGTTCTTAACATGGTCTAGAAAAATCTGGAGGCCTTGCTCCTGTCACATTTGACATGATGATAATATCCCACATCTGTCACACTATAGTCCCAGAGTGTATATGAGGTTCCCCAGGCTAAGCTGAAATGTGTCAGTATCACACACTATGAAAAAATATGTCCTATTTTCTCAGAGTATTTTCCTTAGAAAATTTCTAAGTACTTTCTCATTACTTTAAAATATATCCCTATGCTGGGATAGCATCTTTGTTTACATTTCATGTTATAATGGGTAATGCCACTGGTGAATTGAAATCTGTGTTATTTTGCTAGGGCTGCCATAACTAAGTACCATGTACTGAGTGCTTTAAGTGACAGGAATTTATTTTCTTGCAATTGTGGAGACTAGAAGTCTGAGATCGAGGTGTGTCAACAGGGTTGGTGTCTTCTGAGACCCTCTCTGGTTTGTAGATAGCTGTTTTCTCCTCTCTGTGTCTTCACATAGTCTTCTCTGTGTGCATGTGCATTGTAATCTCTCCTTACAAGGACACCAGTCATGTTGGATTTGGGTTGGGCCCATCTTCATGACTTCATTTTAACTTAATAGCCTCTTTAAAGACTCTACCTCCAACTACGGTCACATTCTGAGGTACTGAGGGTTAAGATTTTGATAAGTGAATTTTGAGAGGACCCAATTCAACTCCTAACAATATTTAAACTAAGGTGACCAACCGTCCTCCTTTATGACGGACAGTCCTCCTTTTGGAAGTTCTGTCCTCCCTCAAAAATTGTCCTCCTAGATGTCCTCCTTTTTGATATGTAATACTAGATGTCCTCCTTTTCTTTTTTCTTTTTTTTTGGTTCTGCAATAGATTTATTTTTCCTTTCTTTTTTTTATTGTTAAATTTATTGGGGTGACATTGATTGGTAACAATTAGATAGTTTCCAGATGTACAAATGTACAAGTCCACATCACATCACCTATGCTTCGCATTATGTGCTCACCACCCAGAATCAGCTGTCCTCCTTTTCATTGGAAAAAAGTTGGTCACCTTATTTAAACTAAAAGAAAAGGCAACAGGCTAAAGCAGGCTTAGGGAGCTGCTGGCACTTGTTTACTTGATAAAGCCAGTAGAACTGAGAGTCATGTTTTCAGAGTGACTTCTAGTTTCTTCATATAATACTTTCAGTTTTTCTTGTTCTTTATGTTGCTGTTTCATATCTGTTAGCCAGAACCTTAAATGCTTCTCTGCAGCTGGTGTCTTAGATGATTCAAAGATAAAACAAAGAAATCATACTGATTCACCCTCAAACTGAAAACCACATCTCTACAAAGAAAACATTATTTCTAAGGTGCATCATTTACAGTGATACAGATCTGGGCAATCCTTGATGATTTCTTCTGCTGCTTTGACTAAGGGAGGACCAAGAAAGATGTTTAAGAATAATATTTCCCATGCTCCTAGTAAAAGACTAATTGTTTTTTAGCAATGGTAACAAGTAACCACCAGAACTGGTTTTAAACCTGTTTAATCAATCAATGACAACTCATTTCAGTGAATATAAATTTACTTCTTCAGGCCAACTAAGCAGAAACAACTTTTTACTTTTGAAAGTCAGCCAGATTCACTCCAATAAATATGATTTTGAAGATCAAACTATTACCCATAGTCTGATTGAAGTGACCATGCTTCTATAGCTAATAATCCATTTAGGCTTCTCTAAATCTGCTAGTCTCTGAACTCCATGCTTCGTAAAAGTTCTATGCCCATCAGTAGTTGATTCTGCTTGGAGAATTTGTGCATAAGTTGCATAGCTCACTCCAAGCAATAAATTTAGCTTAGTGGTTTCATTTAATTCTGTGTCTCTCTGACTCTCTCTCTCTCTGTTTAAAACAATAAAATGAATCTTTTTTTAAAAAAGAAAAGAAAAGAAATGATAATTTCCTGCCTGATTCAACTTAATTTTGTCCATGATTTTCTGTTTCTTTGTATTATTACCAAAATATATTTATTCTTAAAACAGTCATGTATTAAGCTCAAAACAATAAATTAGACATTCCTTTCATAATGAACAATTATTTAGGTAAGAGGCTATACCAAATCACACAATATTTAATTATATCAATTCACCCAGAATCTTGACTTATAGAAAGCATTTCCTGATGTTTGTCCTCAAGGCTCAGATTTGGACTGGAGTAAGCCCCTGAGCACTTATCTCTGAATAGCTGACACTGGTTAAGGCTGGATAAGTACTATTGATCCTAAGGCTTTCTTTTTTTGGGTGCTTTAGTCTAAATACCCTCTTGCTATTCATAGTTTTTCTTCACATTAGGCACCATACAATGAACTGTTTCACTTTACTAAATTATAACCACCTTCTAGCCTGGAGATTATACCCAGGTAATGTTCGTGGAGTGTTGGGTGTTCGAAACTGTTCAATTTCACATTTACAGACAATCTCCTGATTTACCCTTCCTGGGAGATAACAGTGCTCATTGTGTGGTTTTTACAAGTTTAAATCTCAGATTTGTTTTCCTTGTTTTTAAATTTTGGGGGCAGCAATTAAGTGAAAACAAAGAGATTTTTAGAAATACATGTACATAATGATTCTCTATCAGTTCATATTCAAGATATATGATTAATTTGTTAAAGAACCAATAATTAAGTAGTTCGTATTATAAAGAAAAGGAAAGGCATATAGAAAATTAAAGCAAAACAATGAGATGAAAGAAATAACACTGTTGAGGTCAAAGGACTTTTTTTGTATTTTGTTATATTCTATTTTGTTTGTTTTTTTGTTTTTAATTTTACTGAGTATGAGGAAATCCTTGGAAAAGCTTGTGACATTTATGATGCTAAATTTTGCTTCATTCGATTTTAAAATGGTAGATTAACAATGGTTGTTAGATTGGTAATGAGATATGTGGAGAACAGAGTCTAGTCTGATTAATAATGAACAACGGTTGGTAGATTAGAATGGTAGAATAACAAAGAGAAATTTGCCAATTGTTTCCACAGTAATCAACAGCTTGAAAATATTTCTATTCTTTAATTATAGAAATATTTATTTTGTTACATTAATATTCACTTTTTTCTCTAAAATTAAGACAGATAAGCAGTAAAGGAAAAGTGAATGAAAATCAAAGTATGAACATTTTTGTTGGGGATGCTCGGATGGCTCAGAAGCTTTAGTGCTGGTCTTGTAGCCCAGGGGTCCGAGGATCGAATCCTGGCCCTGGCTCATGTAGATCCGTATGTTGAACTTGGTTGTACCTCCAGTTGGGTTCTCTCTGGGATGAGCTTCCTATGCGGGAGGCTTCTGGCCCGTTAGAAAGAAAATTTGTTTTTAGGTACTTTTAAAATTTCAAATAAATTCAGGGGAAGCCAGGATGGCTCAGTGGGTTGAGCACTCACTTTGAAGCCCTGGGGACTGAGGATTGAATAACAGCCCAGGCCTGTGTGGAATCATATGCTGAACTGGGACGTGCTTCCCATGCAGGAGGCCCCCAGCCCAGTTCCTGCCCTGCGTGGCCCCCGCCACCTGTGTGGAATGAAACCATGTTGAAAACTGATGACGTACAACTATGGAGACTGCTCTGGGCCCTCCCCCTTCTCTCTGTTTCTCTCTATCTCTGCCAAAAACAAGAAAATAAACCTTTAACAAATTTTTAAAAATAATTTCTACCATGCCAATGTTATACTCAAGAGCATTACATTAGATTAATTAGATATAATTATTTAGAAATCTGTTTTTTTTCTTCTCTAACTTAGTTTAGGTGAAAGTCGTTAAAACTTCAATAGTTTTCTTTTAGTACAGGTGTGCATGACTTAATTTTTTGCTCTACTAAAACCTTGCATGATGAGTTGTCATAATATGTATGAATCATTTGTAAATAAATAACAAACACTTAACTGCTATCCTGTATATTCAATTCTGCAATCAATAAATTTGTCATCTCTACTTTAAAAATATATTCTAAACACAGTCACTTTTTAAAAAATCTACTCCTACTGTTCTCATCCAACTCACCATCATCTCTGCCTCAACTAATAACATCCTAATTTGTGTTCTTGTCTCCACTTTTCCATGCTCACTATGGTATCCACGTGCCTCCTGCTTCCAGAGTGGTCCTTTAGTGTGAACCAGGCTCTGTTACACCCCGGCTTTCAACTGTCCATAGCTTCCCATTGCACAGAATACAATTTGAAGTCCCTACCACACCTTCTGGCTATGCCCTTGCCTCATTTCCTACTGTTCTTCCATTTTTCTCCCCCTGGCATCCTTGCTGTGTTTTGAAAACACCACGCTCTGTCCTGCTATTCTTCCTGCCCTGAATATACAAACTCCTCTGCTTAAACGCCTGTTTACTCTGTCCCTGAAATTGTAGTATAACCTTCATGTATCAAGAACTAGCTCTTGCTATTTTCCCAGCTCCTAGTATGAAGCATGAGGCACACAGGAGGCACTCGATAACTTGTTAAATGAATGAACAGTCAGATGTCAAAAATCAAAGTTAACAACATTGCATCTTTTAGAAGTGGCCCAGATCAATGAAGTAGTTGTGAAGGGTAAGGAGAGCTTTCATATTTCTCCAATGCTTATTTGTACTATGTAAGTGTGCTATAGGAACTAGTGAGTACTAACTAGTCTATGAAGCTTTGGGATATAGTGACGAAAGAAATAAAGCATGCCCCAATTCAGCATATGGATTTGCATGGCTGGGGCCAGGACTCAATCCCCAGACCTGGTGGCTGCAAGGCAAGCGCTCAACCTGTTGAGCTATCCTGGCATCACTTAGGTCAGGGATGGGCAATTGTTTTGGCTCAGGGGCTGCTTTGTGAAAACGAAGGTTAGTGGAGGGCCACACCTTTTCAAATGATTGCATTTATTAGTTAACATTGCATTTCAGAAAAGATATAAATTGTATCATAAAAATATGATGTCTTGGCGGGCCGCAAAAAAACCTGTAGTGGGCCTCATGTGGCCCGTGGGCCGCAGTTTGCCCACCCCTGACTTAGGTCGTATTCTTCGTGACTTTCATAAATGTTTTTCTTCTAACATTAAGATGCTCCACAGAAAAATGTAAAGATAAAAACCAGGAAGGAAGTTGAGTTTATAAATTATTTATTTACCTGTTCATTAGATGCTGAGAGAAAAAAGAAGGCTTGAAGAGTTAATGAGAGAATAGAGAGTTAGATTTTACCCATGACTGGTGAAAGCTTGCTCAGACAGCAGGAAGATCCTGACAGCCATTGTTGCCCAAGTCACACAGCACAGAGGTATCATCAAAAGGCTAACAGATTCACCACTGGCTGACTGGACTGGAGTAAATACTCAATATTTCTTAGAGGAACTGTTTATTGTAAGGAGTTTAAACTCTTCCAGTCTTGTACCTAAAAGGAAGAAAATAAAAGAAGAAGCCTTCTTGACAAGAAGCCTAATGTATGTTTTAGACTACATTTATTTTATTTTATTTTATTTTATTTAACTCAAGTGTCTATGCATTTAAAAAAAATCTTAATTTAATTCTTATAACAGTTTTATGAAATTTATAGTATCATTATCCTTATTTAACTGATGTGAAAACTAAAGCACAGAGAGGTTGAACAGCTTGCTCAAGATTACAGAGCAAGTAAGAACTACTTCAAAGTGGGATAAGAAGCTGTGCTAATCATCTTTCATTTGCTGCTGCAGATCCACGCTCTACTTTTCTCCACTCTTCCCTTTGATCAGGGAGACTAACCTGAGTGGATTACAACAGGTAGTTCTGTCTTAATGGTCTTAAACTGGGGAATAGTTTTGATCCCTAGGGGACATTTGCAGTGTCTGAAGACATTTTTGGGTGTCACAGCATTTAAAGGGATGCTTCTGAAGACTCTATGATGTCCAGGACGGTATCCCCACCCCTTTACATAGAATCATTGTCCTAAAATGATGTCAGTAGCGAAACCCTGTGAAGGGAGGGGAGTGGTGTCAGAGATTTAGTTCCCCTGGGCCCTTCCCTGTAAAGTTTTCTTCAGTTGGTACATTCCTTGCCTGAAAGTGTCTGCTCCTCACACAATGGACAGTTCTGCCTGACTCTCCTTCTCATTGAGTCTAGGAGTGCTAAGCTCCACACCTACATCTTTATGAATAACCCCTTTGTAGAACAATCCACCTCAGACTATCCTTTTCAAATGTGCCATCTGTTGGGACCATGAGTGATGCAAGGATATTCCCAGCAGAAGAGTCAGCCTGTGCGAGGAGAGCCGTGGGAGAGAGGCATGCCTGCCAAAAACATTGCATAAGGCAGAGCGGAAGGGACACAAATTCCTTGGCTTCTCCCTTTCTCCCACTCTCCAGTCTCCTGTAGTGCCTTCCATTGGTTGAACCCAATCAAAAGACAGCTAGCGTTAGTGTCTTGGAAATGCAAGCTTACAGGAGTCAGTGAAGGACAAGGAATGGATCCAAGGGCAAATACAACCAAGTCTGTGCAGAGAGGGGAATCTAGACTGAGAACATCTAAAAGGTTCGTTCCTGCAGTGACTCACAAGGAGGAACCCTACGGTGGCTTGGATTAAGGTGAAAAACAAGGGTGATAGAGACAGAAAGAAAGGAATAAAGCATCTCCAACTATCTGTGAATATATAGTTCAGGGAACAGAAAGTGAAATGCTATGGGACTCAGGTAGTGAATGAATGATTGAGAGAGAGAGTGTGTGTGTGTGTGTGTGTGTGTGTGTGTGTCCATCTGAAAAAAGCATTCACCAGGCAAGCATATAGCCCCAGTAGTGCCAGATCCTCAGAGATTTCAAGAGAAGCCAGAAATTCAGATTTTTTAATAAAAATGTTCAATTTCTAAACTATGGCAACTAATGATAAAATATACACTATGAACTAAATTGGATTTGACTCCAGGCTCCAGAACATAGTGATATGTTTACAGCCTCCAAGTAATTGTAAATGAGCCATAGATTACAACTTTCTAGCTCTGCTTTGGTCTCTCTGTCTTTCTTTTTCTTTTTAAATCTGAGGATCTATACTCAGGTCCCTTAAAAATATGTATTTTTCAACAACAGCAAAAAAATACAGAACCAAGTTTCAAGCTGGTACTGACAGGTCCACAACTGTCATTCATAAGTTAGGATTGAAAATGTCTGGCTCATTAAAATAACCACATTATGTGCATTAATTATATTTACTATAAAACAATGGCACAAATTTGAATCTTCATAATGTATTTAATTAAACATTGCTTTATAGATTTTATATACTGGGCTCTGTGTGAAATTTTGTTGAGGAAAGAAAAAAGGGTTTTATTAAAAAAAATTTGAAGACAAGTAACCTAGATGAATGCACTAAAGGTTTATGATTGGAAAACTGATAACCAGAGGCCTGAAGCTAAGGACTAAAATGCTTAGGAAAGCCAATTTGTCAGTGGCAGACCTTATCTATGATTGGTCTGTTCTCTTTAAGACTGGGGCAAAGGCACAGCTTAGGGATAAATTACTCCAAGAAAAGTCAACAAATAATTGTGACATAGTGTCTCCAGAGATATGTTGATTCTGGGATATATGATGTACATAAAATAGTGGCAGTTATAACATATATAATAGATGTTGATCAAACTGCGTTTTAATAGAAAATGAAAAGAAACCAAACAAAAACAACAACCCAAGAACTCCCATGCTTAACAAATTAAATTGCTTTCATGTTTTTTTGTTCCCTTTCAGGTATTTGTAACGTACAAGATAATTTTTACAATGTGGTTATTCTGGTAGTAGAGTTGTGACACATGTAGTTAGAGATTTAGGTTTTATCCCATTAAGACCTTTAAGTATTATAGTAATGTGTTTATCAGACTCTGTCTTGAGGATGATTCTTTGTGCTCTAGGATAAACTCCCAATTTTTTAAAATAGGAAATAAGCTATCTGTTCCCTGCTTTCCCACCAAGCCTCAACTCTAACCACACAAGCATTGCAATTCTTGTGCTCCATCCATACTTAAGTACTTTTTATTATATGAACCCATCAGACTCTTCCATGCTACCCTGGGCATGTTTATGTTGCTTCTTCCTTATGGAAAGTTCTTTCAAGCCTACATTCACCTGTTACTTCTCCTATGAAGTAAGTCTTCCTATCGGTCAGATATAACTGTTTTCTGTTTTGTAGTTTTACAGTTTGTATATTGCCAGTACCAATTCATGCAATACAAATTGTGCCCCAAGCTTCTTGAGGGCTGGGTTCATGAGAGATATATGTGTACTATTTTTCCTGTGCCTGTCCCAAGACCTATACTAGTCCCAGGTAGAAAAGAAGTGCCAAAGAAATATTTAGTGATTGGATGATATATCTTCTTTCAAAAGAATTTTCAAGGATGCCAAAGCAAAAGTGTAAGATTGTTACACTCATTGTTCACCAAATATTTATCAGCCATACCTGCTACATGTTTGGTATTGTTCTGGGCACTGAGGATACTCCAGTGAACAAAATGTTGTCTTTATCTTCATACATTTTAGAGGGTAAGACAGAAAATGAACACATAAACATTTACTATATCAGGAAGAGGTAACTGCTGTAGAGAAAACAGTCATCAGACAAGGGACAGGGTGATGTGGGACATTATTTTAGATAGGCTTGTCAAAAAGGTCCTTCTTTGAAGACCTTTATATGAGGGCTGAATTAATTAAGATACAAATAGTAAACAAGAAACAGAGTTTCAGACAGAAGGAACAGTGAGTACAGACACCATGGGGTAGAAGAGCTCTTGACTTTGCTGAGAAATGTCCAAGAAATGAGTGCTGACTGGAGGGAGAAAAGAGTGAAGGAGGAAAGGGTAGAGAATGAGGTCAGGAGGGAACCGTGAGTCAGAGCATGAGGAGTCTGGTAGGCCATGATCAGAAATTTGTATCTTATTCTCTGTGTGTTAAAAGCCATTGTGTGTTTTGCATAGGGAAGAGATATGATATAATTGATTGCTATGGTTGCTTTGGGGAGAATAGACTATAGGGGAGAAAGAAAAAAAAAGCTGGGGGACAGAATTAGTTTTACTAGAGTGGCTTTAGCAAAATACCACAAACTGGGTGGCTTAAACAACAGAAATGTATTGTCTTAGTTTTGGAGGCTAGAAGTGTATAATCAAGGGCTCAGCAAGATAGGTTCCTTCTGAGGGCTGTGAGGAAGAAAGAATGTCTGTCTCTTTGGCTGATAGATAACTGTCTTTTCCCTGGGCCACTTGGCATCATCCTCCTTCTATGTGTTTCTGTATGTGTCCAAATTCCCCCCTTTTGTAAGGATACCTTGTCTTTAATGTATTAGGGGCCCACTGTATACATTGAATTTGGGGCTCACTGTACTCCAGCATGACCTCATCTTAGTGATTTATATCTGTAATATAAACCATCTGGACTGAATTTTTCAATAAGGTCACATTTTGAGGTATGTGGGAGGGGGCAGTTAAGATTTCAATACATCTTTTTGAAAGAACACAATCCAATTCATGACAGAAACTTTAAAACATTTGCTCCTTATATTGTTCATACTTGATTGTTTTATTAATTCACTTACTGATTCTTTTGTTATTCATTCATTCACCAAAATTGCACTGAATATTTACCAGGAACTGTTCTTGTATGGTGGATGTAGCTATAAAAAGACAGAAAACATTCCTGCCCTCATTGAATGTTACAGTCTAAGATAAAGGGTACCCCAAAATTCATGCAAGATTTGAATTTTGCGTCATTTGTGCGGTAAAAGGTTGCCAATGAAAATAAAAAGACAGTGTGACAGCTGACAGTTCAGTATTATTAAAAATGAAGCGCTACATGAAAGAACAAGTTTTCATTGTTGAGCAATGAAAATTTACAATTTGTAATTATAAACCTGTGTTTTCTATCAAAATTACTTCTTCCGTGAACTTTGGGACACCCTTTACATGCTCCCTTTTCCTCCAGTAGGATTTTAAATCATCTAGCCCAGTGGTGTCTAAACTTTTGGATTCCCTGGGCCACGTTGGAAGAAGAAGAAAATGTGTTTTGTCTTGGGTCACACATAAAATACACTAACACTAATGATAGCTGTTGAGCTAAAAAAAATTGCACAAAAAAACCTCATAACATTTTAAGAAAGTTTACGATTTTGTATTGGATTACATTCCGTGGGCCATGGTTTGGACAAGCCTGATGTAGCCTTTGAGGCTCTGGTCCTTTCTCAGTAAGGCCTGCTGCTCAACTGGAGTCTCCTGACAGCAGAGACTCAGTAGAAGTCTCCATTGGTGGCTGTAGATATGTAATCACTGTTTTTGTTGTCAGGTCAGCATCTCCGTAGGTCTTGGGAGAATCACCTTTTCTTTGTTTAGAAGTATGCTGGACAATTGAGTAATAGAGTCTATTGGAAGATGTGGTAGCTGTGACCATCTGTTTTCAGTGATCCTTGCAAGAGCTGCCTTAAAGAGAATCTGGATGGTTCTCACCATCGAAGTGCTGGTGCTATCTAATGAGAAGGCTGTCCTTAAGAAGTGGAGACACTTCATCAAAGACCTTCTCCATCTCCCAAGACTCTGTCCTCCATTTTACTTTAGAACAATAATTATCATGTAACCTAGACCCAGTGCCTTTTGGTTGAAGAGACCTAGAGAGTTACTACTTGCCCATTATCTCATGGGTAGTCATAATGAAATTTGAACTTACGTCACCATTTTTATTGTACCGTGCTGCTTATCAATATACACAGGGATTGAGATCCATGTTTTCAGAATGCACACCCATGTTGAGGTCTTACCTCTCTGAACTAGACTCTGTTTTTATCTTACATTTAGGGACTTATTTATAGACTTTATTTTTGTTTGTTTTTTAACAAGTGGGCCAGTGTTGATTCTGCAATGAACTTCTTGTTAATAGGTAACATGTCTTGGATTTCTTTTGTAAATCTCCATCACAGTGTTCTATACTTATATGCTACTTGGTGATTTGCTGGTTGAATTGATTTGAATTAAATTACTATAGAATGTCACATAGCTCCAATAGTTGTACTACTTTTTTGCTGAGTTTTCTTGATTTGGTTCTCCATTGCTTGTGAAAGTGTGTATCTCTCAATATCTGCTGATCAAGTAGCTGAATTTTCCTTGGGAAACTTCCAATGAGAATTGCTGATGTTCTGAATAGCTTCTCAAGTGTAGAATGACAGGTAGGCTCCAATGTCTTCAAGTTTGTTATTAGTTCCATAGTGCTGCTTCAACACTGCCAAGTAGCATATGATTAACCACATCTTTTCTTGTATATATAATTTAAGAACATTATCAATTAAGAGAAGACAAACGCTTCTATGGCACAAGACTACGTTCATAGTTTACAAAGTTATGTCAGGAAATTTAAATTTAAGTGTGGGTTACATCTTTCTTATGGCAAATAGATTCAGTCAAATGTTCAATATTTATTGAGTGACTGTCATATGCCGAGGTTTGTGCCAGGCACTGTCATATACATTATTTAATTTGATTTTCACAAAGATTCTCTAAAGTGAATGTTATTATACCCATTAAGTCAATGCCTAAATTGAGAAATGGAGAAGTGTGTGTTCTGTTAAAGTCACACAGACATGAAACTGCATAGCTATGATTTAAACAAAATCTGTTGATGAGTTCAACACCCTTTCTACTATCTATACATATTCCAAATAAACTTTAAATGTATTTATATGTTTTTTAAGAATTTATTGGTGATGCCTTTTCATGTAACAGGATAGAAATATAACCTCTTAACAACTGGGGGGGGGGAAGTATATAACAATTACTAAAATCCTATCAAAATCTCTGGGAGTCATATGTCTTTAATTCCAATTTTTATAAGTATTTAGGAATAAAATTATTTAAGTAAAAAATAATTTAAAAATATTCTGTATGTATACAAAACATACATTGAATTTATACTGTCATCATGGCCATACCTTCATGAATTTAGACAATTTTCAAAATTACATTTTTATTTTCCTATTTCTCTCAAGTATATCATTCCACTAAAGGTTAAATGGTATGTTTAGGA
Organism: Craseonycteris thonglongyai; assembly: GCA_004027555.1. Classification (NCBI taxonomy): domain Eukaryota; kingdom Metazoa; phylum Chordata; class Mammalia; order Chiroptera; family Craseonycteridae; genus Craseonycteris; species Craseonycteris thonglongyai. The sequence continues at coordinate 24,042 of PVKE010021790.1, forward strand.
TACTCTAAGAATTTTTTTGTTGTTGTTAGTAACTTAAAAACTTAGCAGGCATAAGCTGTGTGTACAAGTTTATGTTGATGATTATTTGATTTCAAAATATAAGACCAAATATACCAAATTCTGTATGATATTATTAATACTGATTTTTAGTCTTTTGTTTGTTTGGATGCTATGACTATGTATTACTATTACTTATTCCATTGTTCTATTGCACAGACTGAGAATTCACTAACTTGTTAACTGACTGCAAAAAAATTTTTTTTAAGATTTATTTTTTATTGTTTGAAAGAAGGTGAGAGAGTGGGAGAGAGAGAGAGAGAGAGAGAGAGAGAGAGAGAGAGAGAGAGAGAGAAAGAGGGGAGGGCCCAGAGCAGTCTCCATAGTTGTATGTCATTAGGCGTGGCATTGTTTCATTCCACACAGGTGGATGTGGGACCACATTGGGCTGGAACACAACTGGAGGCCTTCCACGTAGGAGGTAGGAACCTCCCCCCAGGGCCATCCTGGTGGCTACCAGTCACGCTGTAGTTCAATATATGGGATTTGCATGGGCCAGGGCAAGAATTGAACACCAGATCTCATTGCTACAAGGCAAGCACTCAACCACTGAGCTATCCCGGCATCCCACACAAACCTTATGTCAATGTTAAAAATAGGTTTTTTAATGTCAGGAAATTTTATTTAGTGTTAGGAGAAGCTCTATATTTATAAAAACAGCAATAATATTATTATATTTTAATAAAATATTATATTTTAAATGTAATTACAAAAGTTTGGGCTTACATTTTGTCTCTTGGCCTGCCTGCCTCAGTGATTTTTTGCCTTTTGTTTGAGCACTATGATGGCAAGTTAGAGTTCAGGTGAGAAATGCTCTTTTAGAAATCCTGTAATGTACAGAGACATGGATGGATCTTGAGAACATTCTGCTAAGTGAAATTAGTCAGACAGAAAAAGACAAATACCACACACTGTCATTTATATGTGGAACCTAAAAAAATATTGAATTCAAAGAAATAGAAAAGTGGTTACAAGCAGACTGGAGGACAGTGAGGGATAGAGGGAGAGCTTGGTAAAAGGGAACACTTTCAGTTATGAGATAAATAAGATCTGAGGATCTAATGTATAGCATCCTGACTATAGTTCATAACACAATATCGTATAGTTGAATTTGCTAAGAGTGTAGATCTTAAATGGTCACACACAGAGAAGGTAAATATGATATGTGAGGTGATGGATGGATAATTAACTGGATGGGGAATCCTTTCACCATATATACTCCTATGCTTATCAAATCATCATGTTGTATACCTTAAATATCTTACAATTTTATTTACCAATTATACCTTAATAAAGCTGAAAAAATAAAAAGACTAGCCCTTTTAATGAAGACCTGAGTTTCTGGAGTGGAAAGAAGTTGAATTTCTAGCCTAAATTCAAATGTAAGCCACAGTACCTCTATGCTTTAGTCATGCTTCTGGGGCACTGCGGTAAAGCAAGGATAAGGAAAATTGGAATTGCTACAGATGTGCATGGAGTGAAATGTGGATAAACCTGAGGATGTCTGGCAAGAATAACTTTTCTTTGTCTCACTAACCAGCTTCTTCTGGGATCTAAGAAAAGGTGATTTTCTATTAGCACCATTGTTCAAAAGACAAATACTTTAATGAGATTTTTTAAGCTGTGGATACCTTAGGAAACTTAAGCTTCTTTGATATAATTTTAAAGTAGAATTTGTTCTCCATTATTACTATAAACTAAATCCAGAGTTTTAAACAAAGCCTACCAGGATACTGAAAAGCTGTGTATAACCACAACTGACCCTTGAACAACACTGGTTTCAACTGCGTAAGACCACATATGCAAATTGTTTCCAATAGATACTGTAAATGTTTTTTTTTCTTACAATTTTCTTAAAACTGCTGTCTTGGGGACGCTGGGATGGCTCAGTGGGTTAAGAGCTTGCTTTGCAGCCCCAGAGCCTGAGGATCGAATCCCAGGCCTGGCCCAGGTGGACCCACCTGCTGAACTGGGGTGTGCCCCCAGTTCAGTTCTTGCTCGGGCCTATGCGGGAGGCCCCAAGCCCAGTTCCTGCCCTGCGCAGCCCTGCGCCCACCTGTGGAGTGAAACTATATGGAAAA
>PVKE010021791.1:0-26177 GCA_004027555.1 Craseonycteris thonglongyai
CCTCTGGGGGTTTGCCTATCAGATGGGCTTCTCTTTATTTTTTCTTTTGGGCTCAGTTGTGGGAGAAGGAGATTTTGGGAGAGGGTTGGGGGAAGCAGACAGCTTCTGTGTCCTGGGGCACTTCAGGTTGCTGTCTTAGCTGTTAGATAGCAGGGTAGTAAAGGTGTGGCCAGGGGTGGGGGTATGTGAGTAGGAGCTATGGCGGGCCTGAGACACAATAGCAGATTCCTCTTTCAGCAGGGGAGGCTGGTGGTTCAGTGCGGGTGGGGAGCAGGAGCTCTGGTCTTTCCTCTTCCTGGCTGCCCCTCCTTCAATCATATCTGTAAGCCACGCCCGCAGGGCAGCACTTGGATGGGCTGGGGCTTGGCAGAGGCCCCGGTCGGCCACGCAGTCCCGTGCACAGGCAATGACATCACAGAGATCAGGCCGGCAGCCCAGTTGCGCAAGCGGGCTGCAACGCCCCAGAGGCCCGGTGGGCGGGACGCCAAAAGCCCAGCTGCATGCTCGCGAGCAGGCAGCAGCGCTGCCACGGCCCAGTGGGCGGGGCGTCGAAAGCCCAGTTGCATGCTGGTAGTGGTGCCATGGAGGCCCGGTGGGCGGGGCGCCGAAAGCCCTGCGCGCACAGGCCGTAGCTCGGGCGGCAGCCGCTCTACGCTCCCGGCTCTGCTGAGACCGCCGGATTCCCTCCAAGCACGTCCGATGCAGCTGTGCCCACTCCAGCCCCAGCCCTCACCCCAAGAGCCCCGTCCTCAGAAGGCGCCCCCTCACAGTCAGTCTCCTCCGTAAATCAGGGGTGCAGAGCTGTTGTGGGCTGGCGCCCTGCTCTCACCCCGCCCGCCGGGAAGTGCCGCTGCCCTGCCCCACAGTCCCTGCTCCCCTTTAGGCTCTGTGATCTGATGAGGGCACTGCGTGCTGTCCCTTGAGTTCGGATGTTAAATTGTCCACAGTCTTGTGGGGCTTCCACGCTCCCTAGGTCTCGGCTTCCAGCCCGCCCTCGATCCAGCTCCACTGTGACCGTAGTCCCCCAATCCCCCTTGGTGTTTGCCAGCCCCGGGCCACGCTCCGAGTCTCTGTCCCCGATCTGCTGCTTCCCTTTTCCTCGCCTGCTCTCCCCTTTTTTCTCTAACCTTTGGGTGTTGTTCCGTGTTGTGTGGTTCTCTTAGTTGAGGTTTCTTCTCAGGGTTTCCCCTGTGGATTCCCCTCTGTTCACAAGGCCCTTCCCAGGCAGTTATCAGCATTCTCCTCTCATGCCGCCATCTTGGCTATTATTTTTTGATAATCATCTTATGTCCCATTTTTCTATTCTTTCTTTCTAAAAGTCCCATTGTTGAGATATAGAAAATGTATAACAAAGGACCCTGAAAATGAGGAACTAGGCTAGGAATTCTTTTAAGATTCTTCATGCTCCATAAATATATTTGTAGTAAGAAGCTAAAATTGGAAAGTGTATTACATATTTCAAAAGTATGATAATTAGTAAGAAAAGGAGAGAGTAAATAAAGATTATTGAGTATATTATAAAGAGTCTATCTCACATGTGTTAATGTGTTAAGTCATTTAATCCTGAAGAATTTTACATCACAAAAATTTTTAGACAATAATTAGTTATGCCTCAGTTTCCATTCTGTGCATATGATACTAGAATTAGAGGAAAACATGACGCTCAAAATCAATTCTGTTTTCAATACATTTAGGATTATGTTAGTAATTGTATTGAAATTACTGAATTTATAATTAATTAATTTAGTGCTTTCTTCCCTCCTCCCTCCAACACACACACACACACAATTCCTACTTATTTCAGTTTATTTAAAAACTCACAGGTCTGACTGAAGTGCTGAGCATTTTAGTTTAAGCCTACCTACCCTTTAACTTTGTCCTGAAAGTCTCCTCTAGCAGGACGTCTGGTCACCTTAAGACACTAAACCCACAAGCCCAGACAGGACCAGCTACATATCCAGTAATATGTGTAGCCCAGAGTAACATGAAAACATGGGGCCTCTTGGGCAAAAAACATAACTTCAAGACAATGACAAAAAGGTGTTAAACTACACACAAGGCTTTGTTTGTACAGACAGTGCATTCATGAAGCTGGCTCTTAGTCCCGATTAAGTACCCATTTTAGTTATCTTCCATTACCTTGTGTTTTACTTATAGGAATTACAGAATTCTAAGGTGGTCTCAGATATATTTATCTGTTACCTCCTGTATGAGTTTGCTGGGGCTTGCCATAACAAAGCACCAGAGATGGTGGCTTAAGCATCAGAGATTTCTTTTCTTACAGCTCTGAAAGCTAGAAGTCTGAAATCAAGTTGCCAGCAGCTTTGGTTTCTTCTGAGGCTTCTTTCTTTGGCTTATAGATAGCTGTCTGCATCCTCTGCCTTTATATGGTCTTCTCTCTGCTACTGTTGGTGTCCAAATTTCTTCTTCTTATAAGGACACCAGTCATACTGGGTTAGGACTCCCCATAATGACCTCATTTTAAAGTAATTATCTCTTTACAGGCCTCATCTCCAAATACAGTAACATTCTGAGGTCTGGGAGGTTAGAACTCCAACATAAACATTTTAGAATAACACAATTTAGCACATAACTCTCCTGAGAAGGTAAAAGCTATCTTAGGTCCTTGATCCTAGTTTGTTTTTCACTATAGTAAATTCTGAATCTATCACATTCCATGAGATAAAGTACACCCTCAATGAATACCTGCTATATGAATAAATTAACAAGTGAATCAGTGCATGTGTATATATTAGAGAATCTTATGTTCCACTGTCAAAGGCATTCCAAGTTTTAGGACTGTGGTTCCTGAGCTTGGGTGAATACTCTCCGAGTCATTCAAAAAGGTAGTACTGAAGTGGTACATGTAAATTTCATGAAAGGATTTGGTCATCACCTAAAAATGTTTTCCTTAAAGTTTTGTATATCACTAGATGGAATGTCAGGTAAAATATAATACTAATTTGATACTTCTTTAAAAAAAATATTCAAATTTTAGAAAGCATTTAAAAACTATTCATATCAAAGAAAAAAACAATAAAACAGTGAAAATTTGAAGATTGTGTTTAAGTAGAAATCCTACTTTTTATGCAACATTTCACTTTAGGTTAATGGGTAATATTATACTTTAAAAATAAAGGTGGAATTTATAATTTTACTTAAAGTTTTGTTCTAATTTATTACTTACCAAATACTGCTGAAATATCAAAAACTCACTGGAGAATGTGATAATCTGCATATAAAAGACATTAGGCAACTAGATTGAAGATACTATTATATATGCAATCTACATAACTTTGAAAAATGGTGTGCTGTAAACTGAATGAGGTGGTCATTTTTTGGAATAATAGATTTTAACTTTTTTTTTTCCTATTCTGCTAATAAAGTAGCTAAAGTCTATTAGGCAGATGTTATCGTTGAAAATCAATTAACTAGTACATAGCTCTTAATTTAAAATTGTCCTCTGGAATTGAGGACAAAAATAATATTTTAAGTAATGTTTTCTATACCGAACTTTATTGGGTCTTTTTATATTATTTTTCTCAAGTTGTTTTGAACTCAAAATACCATTCAATGGCATTCTTTCACCTTATATATTTTTCCTAATTGTTTAGTTTAGTGAGAACAATAATTGGGCCAAGATGACAAATTTGAAAAAGGTCCTAAGATGGACTAAGCCCCCAAATTCCACAAATAGACACTGCTAAACTAACCTTCTACATTTAGCCAGTGTAATGCTGCTTCATAGCCAAGGCAAGGAAAGACGGAGAAATGAAGAGTATCTCCCTTCTGGTCGAGCATAAAGTTTTAGATCCAAGTTTTCTTTCACCGTTTGCTACTCCCAAGTAAACAACTGGAAATGTGTAATTCTGAGGATTCTAAATGTAAATTTCATAAACAACACAGAATAAAGATAATATTTTGTAATTATAATATAACTAAAGAATGACTAAATAAGGACCAGAACTATCAGAGCCAAGTTTGTGGACCATTCCTTAAAAATGTATAAGATTTCAAGGTACCGGTATTCATTTTGCTTTAATCTTTCTTCATTCCATTGTACTGTGTCACTCTCATTTCTCATTGCTTAATTGTTGTTTTTTTTTCATTAAAAAAAAATATATATATATATATATATATATATATATATATATATATATATATTGGGACCCGATTAACTGTTCTAAATTCAGGTTTTATGTTTAATTGTTTTGTTACTATGCTTTCTTTCATTTTTTATTTGCATACAATTAAATAAAATGAAATTATTTAATATTCAAAGTGTATATAATAGAAGCAAATTAATTTAGATATTATTACAAATATAATTTTATAATTTATCTCTCTAGTAATAATTTTCAATAATAATCATTGTTTGTTTCAGGAAGAAATAAACATAATTATGAAGTATGCAACGCACTTTCCACAAACAATGTGATAGTAACATATACATAGTAAGGACATGTTTTTCTTCTTATAATCTTCATTGGGATGGTCCCCTTAAAGTTTTATTTTTAAATATGTTAAATTATGAAAGATTCATAAGATGTATAGGCTGATCAAATTAATTCAATACTGCTATTATTATTGCAAGTGGTGCATATATTAGGCATATATGTGAATACATGTCATTGTTATAATTTTTCATTACTCTTTGAGGATATGGATCTTAAACTATTACATAAATTATTAAGAACAGCTATTCTCTGCTGAAATTATAGACATATATACCATTTGACTCCTGGGGTATCATTGCTCTAAGAGTATGATTGTAATGGATTATCAATTTTAATACTTTATTGCTCATAATACAAATCAATAATATAGAATATTGTGCAATTTTAACAAAAATTTGATGATTAATTTGCATTTTGAAATCATAGCTAAAGTATATAAAATATAATTTGTATATTCTTGCTTAATTCTATTGGAAAGATTTTATAGTTCTAATGATTGCTAAACTATAACATCTGGTAAATTATCATTTTGTTCATTAGAGAACACTAGGAAAAGTTCTTGTTATACTTGCTTTTGGCATATTTTAAAACAGTTAAATTTCAAACTCACTTTTCATACTCCCTGGGACCATATGCTGTAATTATCCAAGTGAGGTCATTAAAAGGTGAGAAAAGTAAAATTCTACACCAAAAAATTTTGAGAACTTTATGCACAATAGTTGACACAGTGTTAATTAGGGTAGGTAAAGTCAACCTCCATGAGAAACCCTGACTATATTAATTTCAACATTTTTTATAAATAAACAAAGAAATATGCTCTTTTTCCTTACCCAGTATCAGATGTGAAAAGGAAAAAAACAAACAAAAACAAATAAGAGGACAGAAGGTAGATACCTGGTACAAATTATATGAATTATCTCTAAGTCACAAAAATTGCTTCTGTTGACATTTGTGATTGTAGGATATTAAGGGATCATCTCACAGAAACACAGAAAACATAATCAAACTTCATGACAGTACACTAGCATTAAATAAATGCCTGTAGAAATTCTCAAGTTTTAGGTTAGAAATATGATGCAAAAACTAAATATTTTTCCTTTTCTCAAGTCTTAATTTTTCTGAATTCACATAAATTAGAAATAGCATTTCCCTCTTAAAAACTTTTGGAACTTTTGGAGATCACTGATATGCTAGGGATCCCAATGGACGTTAGAAACACTAGGAAAGGCATCTATGAGTAATAACAACACAGGGTAGTACTAAATGGTAATAAAGCTTTGCTTAATTATTTTTTCCATAAGAGAATCTCTTGAGGATTTCAAGTACAAAATGTCTTGGTTTCACTGTTGACTTTTTAATGTATAAAACACAAGTTTAAATTGCTTAATTAAAAAAATATATTTTTATGTGAAATAGGAGAGACACTTCGTGCTCAATGTACTTTGGATTTCCTACATTGTGACTTTTTTTTTTTAATACTTAACTGTTAATGAAATATGACTTCCATATTAAGGAAAAATGTTTCCCTTTAGTCACTAAAATCACTCAATTTTCTTCTCTCTTTTTTTTTTCTGCTTTAATTTTTATACATTGCTAAAGAAAGTCATGAAGCAGATGTGACCACCAGTTGATCACTGGAACTGTACACAGGCAGTCAGAAGTTTGTCACCTTCATCCCTAACTCTTAAAATGTATGTTCCAACAGTGGAAGCTGTTAAAGGGCACAGCATTGAGAGAGTAAGGTGTTGTTGGGACCGTATAGTATATATGACTGAACTTTAAGATTCTTGTGGGCAGGAGTGGAGATTTATTTCGCTAACAGATATCTAAGGGAAGCTAGTAAGTAAGTCCCTTGCTGAGTAAAATTGTTCCCTACCAATCGGGAGTAGTCTGTCTCTTTCTTCAGTCTCTTCTTGCCCTCTGTGTATGGGCCAGTTGGAGAACCAGCTATTAGTGAGCCAGACAGGAGACTGAAGAAATTGGAATTTAGAAAAATGGTGTTTATGGGGAAAATCCAGAATTGTCCACTGACCTTTATGTGGAGAGGGGTGGAATGTATGTCAGATGCTTTTGGACTGCTGCTTGAGTACCAGGACACCCAGAAAACTCCAAATGTTTTAATGCATTTGTTTGAGGAACCACACATAACGCATTGTGACAAAGAAGGAAAACTAATGGCTTCACTGTGCACTGGTCTCTACTGTACATAGTTTGGCTGACCACCAATACTCAACAAGATGCTGATGTTCTAGTAAGAAAGTTGGAAGAAGCCCTGAGGTATAAGGGCATGGGTTGGTTCATTATGCTAGCTTTAGGGCTATAAAACAATGTGGGAGAGCAGAATAACGTATTTGAGAATTTAGCATGCTGTCTTGCAGAGTTAGCAGGCTGCAAAGGGCTAAAGATTAAGATTTGAGTATTTGTGGCAAAGCCTTATTAGAACGCCAGAAGACAGAATCCATGGGTAAGTAAGAAGAGTGAAGGGACGATGCTGTAGTATTTGAAAATGAACTGCAGAGTGTCTCATGATGTCTAGCCCCTAATAAAAAGAAACATTATAAATCCTAATTATTTTAGATATATGAGGTCTGACAACTAAGTTCACAAACTTGCCACTGTGTGCACTTACATTGGTACCACTGTACAAACAATTCAGTAAGGTTTCATAACCTTGGTATATCAGTGTCTCATAACTGTGTCCGTGTTGACATATGGCAGTGTCTTGCTGAGTGGTGTTCATTATTTTTGCATGTTTTTGTGTGCCGCCGAGAGAGTGTCGGAACTTAAATTAGAGCAAAAATAAACATTGAATTTCTTATTGATACTGGCAAGAGTGGAAGTGTAATCAGAAACATGTTAGTTCAAGCTTATGGGGAGAATGCCATGAAGAAAATGGCAATGTACAAATGGATTAAACATTTTTGTGAAGGGAGAGAAAGCATCACTGATGAAGGGAGGTTAGGGCAGCCAATAATGAACAGAACTGATGAAAACATTGCAAAAAATCATGAAGTTGTGTGTCAGAATCATCAGCTGACTGTGAGAAGCATAGCAGACCAAGTAAACATCAATAAACAATTAGAAAAATCTTCACTGAAAATCTTGGCACGAGAAAGGTGTGTACAAGAATGGTCCTGAAGGAGCTCACTGATGAGCAAAAGCAAAGTCATTCAAAATTTGCCAAGACCTTTTGGAGAGGTAAGACAATGTTTTGGGCCACATTATCACTAGTAATGAAACAAAGGTGTACTAGTATGAACCTGAACCAAAGAATCCAAGTGCAAAATGGAAGTCAGCCACTTCTCCACAACTGAAAAATTCTGGGGAAGCCGGGATGGTTCAGTGGGTTAAGTGCTCACTTTGCAGCGCCGGGGATCTAAGATCAAATCCCGGCCCTGGCCCATGCGGAACCATATGCTAAACTGGGAGCTCCCCAAGTCCAGTTCTTTCTCTGTCTCTGTCTCTGTATCTCTCCCTCTCTGTCAAAAATAAATAAAAATATATTTAAAAAAAATTCTGTCAGTCCAAACTGAGTCAAAATGATGTTGCTATTCTTTTATTATTATTATTATTATTATTTTAATATCAGAGGGATCATTCATTATGAATTTGTACCAAATGGACAGACAACCAATTTGGCTATTTGGAAGTGCTGAAAAGGCTGCATGAATAAGTTAGACAAAAATGACTTGGACTTTTTGCCAACAACTCATGACTCTTGCATCACAATGTACCAGCTCACAGGGCACTTCTAGTGAGGGAGTTTTTAGCCAGTAAACAAATAACTATATTGCAACACCCTCCATATTCACTTGATCTGACTCTCAATGACTTCTTTTCTTTATCTAAAAATAAGGGAAATATGAAAAGGAAGATGTTTTGATGACATTCAGGACATCAAGGGTAATATGACAGCTTTGATGATCATTCCAGAAAAAGGGTTCCAAAATTGCCTTGAAGGGTGAACTAGGCACTGATGTTGATTGGTGCATAGCTTCCCACATGGAATATCTCAAAGGTGACCATAGTGATATCAGCAATGCAGTAAGTAGTTCTAGGATGAATTCGCAAACTTAATTGTCAGACCTCACATTCATCGGGTAGATTAAATAAAGATAAAATTAAAAGAACAGAGATTTTATTTGCTGCCCACCGAAGACTGAGTTTGAGTCCTATAAGACTGTCTAAAACAAAAACACCTAATTTCTTTGGAGGTATATAATAGAACCCACAGCCTCTAAACATAACACACACATAGTCAAATGTACATCTAAAATTAGTAAAGACATAAAGAAAAGACTTCCCAAGAAGTGCTAGAATAGCTCAGCAAGTTGAGTGCTTGCCTTGCAACCGAGAGGTCTAGGGATCGAATCCAAGCCCTGTCCCGTGTAATCCTTATGCTAAATGGAGGTGCAACTGGTGACCACCAGGGTGGCTTAGCAGCAAAGGCTCTTGCCTCCCATGCAGGAGCCCCACTTCCTCCCCCAGTTTGGTTCTTGTCACATGTGGTCCCACATACTTACCTGTGTAAAATGCAACCATGTCACACCTAATGATGTACAACTATGTAGACTGCTCTGGGCCCTCCCTTCTCTTTATCTCACCTTCTCTCAAACAATAAAACAAATCTTTTAACAACAACAACAAAAAAAGTCACCTGATTCTCAAGGGAAAAAAGTATACAAAAAACAAACGCCAGGTTCAAGATGAATGACTCAGTTGTTGCACTTATCAGATAGAATATTTAAAGCAGTTATTATATGTATGCATTATGTGGCATTAAAAGAAAACCAACAAGACAAAACATCCTTTATGTGAATGAAATAATAGAAAATCTTAACCAAGGAACAGAAAATATAAAAAGAACCAAATGAAAATTCTGGAATGGAAAAATAAAATATCTGAAATAATAATTTTACTGGACAGAATTAATAGGAGAATGGAAATGATATCAGACATAGCCAGTAATACTGCAGAAATAGAAAAAAAAATCTATTCTGACAAACCGAGTGAAAAAAAAATTAATAGTAACTCAGGCACTATGCAACAATATCAAGGAATTTAATAAACATGTAAGTAGAAAGGAGAGAGAGATGAAGGCAGCAAATAACAGATTACCGGTAATAAAGAAATATTTCTCAATTTCTCTGTAAGACACAAAAATATGTGAAGCTCAGAAAAAAATTCTCTGTTAAAGCAAATACTATGCATCTTCAGCTTTTGAATTGAAAAATCCATTCTAGTATATGTTATGCATTGAACTAACAACTAATCCATGCCTTAATTTAAACAATCTATGTATTAATATTTGAAACTCTTTTTGTAATGTATCTTCCCATGAAGGAAACTCCTGAACCGTAAGGCTTTACTAATAATGTAAATATTCAAGGAACAAATAATATTACACAAATCGCTTCAGAAAATGACAGAAGTGAACACATGACTAGTTTTAAAAGGTTACACTAATTCTGGAATATACATTAACACAAAAGAGAATGAGAGTGCGTGTGACAGAAAACAATACAGAGCTATTACTGACCACAATCCCTCACAAATTTAAATTCAAAACTTCTCACCAGCACACCAGAAGAACTAATCCAATAATATTTATTGAGGTTACTACATGGAAATCAACCATGGTTTATCCCAGGAATACAGGATTAGTTTTTATACTTAAAAAGATCGATTTAATTCATAACAGACTAGAGTAGAAAAACATGATCATGACTTTAGATGAATTAAACTTGAAAAATTCAAAACCTCCCTATAATAAAAACTCAGCAAATAAAGAAGAAAACTTTCTTAATCTGATAAAGGGCACCTATGTGAAATCTACAGCTAAAATCATACTTAATTGTGAAATACTGAATATGTTCCTCCTAACTTTAGAAGCAAAGCAAGAATGCTAATTTTTGCTATTTCTATCCATCATTGTCCTGGAGTTCCTAGTCATTGGAATAAGTCACATACATACATACATGCATACATACTGAAGTGTTCAAAACAAAATTTTCAGATAATAATGATTGACATAGGAACTTCTAAATAACATACAAAAATTATATCATAAATAACAGAATCTGAAATAAAAAGTCTAGTATGAGTTTCTGTAGAAGCTGATAAATTCATTCTAAAATATATATAAAAATCCAAATTATACAGAATAACCAAAGCTATCTTTAAACAACAACAATGTTGGATCACTCATAACACACGGTTTAAATTTGTTTTCAGACTACAGCATGGTATTGATGAAGGGATAAACATAGAAGACTAGTTTTGGTCAATGAATTGGAAATAAAAATAATGTCTGTGTCCCTTTGGGCCAGAACATAAAACCAGTTGACCCTCTGGTACTCTTTCCCTCTGAGAAAAACAGCGCTATTATAGGAATTATGTCAAAAAGAGATTCTACTAGCATCCAAGGACACGCAGAATAAATGTGAAATAAAATCTTTTGTTTTAAGTTACTGCAAGTGATACAGAAATTGACTCTAGAAGTAGGGTGTTATTGAAACGAGAAACCTCAAACATAACATATTAATTTAGAAGCCAGGAGGTAAGAAACCTTTGGAGAGTGAAAGCGTGATAAATCCATTATGTGCCATAGAAACACTTGATGGTACATAAAAACACATGAAAAATACTCAACCACACTATTACTAAAAACAAACTAATAATAAAACAGCAAGGAAAGATTCATTTTCTCTACAAAACTTGGAACTTTTCTAAGTTTCCTTTCTTTTCCTCGGGATTCATGCTTTGTTTTGGAGTTTATATTAGCATAACCTTCTGCAAAACAATTTGGCAATATAAATCTTTCGGCAATATGAACCTTTACATTTTATTTGTTTGTTTAAATTATTCACGCAGTTAAGTCTGCTCCTAGGGATGTGAATAAAACAGCATCAGGAGCATGCAGTGAAAACATTCATATAAAGTCAAATGTTAGTGTATATTTTGTAATTCCCCAAATATAAACCAAAATGAATAAAATGAATAATGGAAAATACTTAGAATTAAATGTCCAGAGATATTTAATGGTATTGCAAAATTTATGGATATAATATTAGGTGCAAAGAAAGTCACCAACTTGCATATTCACCAGATAAAAATAAAACAGGAAAATAACCACCTTGTGAACAGTTCTCTCTTTGACGGTACCATCATACCCCTTTGTCACTTCTTGGGAAGATTGTATTTTCCCTTTTATCAATAAAAATGGATTACTTTTTACACAAAGAATTTATATATTAATTTGAGTTTGGAGACTTTTAATTTGACTTTGTTATGTATATAAAATACAATAACATTGTCTTAGAGCATGTAAAAATACCTATTTAAGTATCCTGTCTCATGTGTAACATCTTGGTAACTGTCCTTCTTCAAAACTCTTCTCATTTGTCAAGTCACAATGATACCACATTTGTAGGTGACAATAATTCTCCTTTATACATACAACTTTCTCTTTTTTTCCTCAGCAATCATCTTTATGTGGCAGCAAGGGCCAGGGGTCCCTTAAATAATAGGCAGTAAATCTGTAGACTCCTTGAAGGTAGAAAAAATGCAAGATACACAGCCTGAATTGATATTTAGGGACCCTGAAATCATATTCTCCTGTTTAAAAACACCTCAGGTAGGTAAATTACTTTGAACCAGAGAATGTTTAAGCCATACATTCAAATTCTATTTATATATGTGAACCATTTTTATTTTTCGGTGATTCAAGCCATTTGAAACAAAATCCTCAGCATATTAAACTAAAGCTCTTGCTAAAAGTTATGACAAAATATCCAAGTCAAAAGTTATTCTTTTTTTTACAACTTGCCAAAATTTTTATACAATGCAAAACAAAATTTTGGGATTAATTGCATTCTATAAATTCTTTTGGCTATGAGTTTGATGTAAATTAGAAAGTATAAGACAGTTTTGTACTTGATGAATATGAGAACTAACTTTAGTTTTATAATAATAAAATAACTAAGATTTTCTCCTATATCTTCAGCAAATTCAGACAAATTATTGAACAAAGTCTACCCTCTCAATTCACAGACCCTAAATAACTATGCACACACAAGAATGCACACATGCCTTCACACTGACATTCATGTAGTTACATGAATGCAAAGCCCAGTAACTCAGGTAGAATGAAAAAGAAAAAGGATAGAAAGGAAAGAGCGAAAACACTAATAGGCATGATGGAGGAAAATGTTGGTGTATTGCTTCAGAATAATTTTATAAACTGAAAAAATCTCATGTAAATTAAATCATTCTGCCCATGAAATTGGCAGTTCAGTGGACAGGATGGGTTTATGGAAACAGATCTGTCATAAAGAACTGTCTTTTTAAATTAATAATGTTCTGACCTTGGCCAAGTTACCGAAAAAATACGAACACCTTTTTTCTCACTTGTAATATTGATTCTGCTTACATATTGTTGCCCCAAAATGATTAGTACCTCCCTGAGTTATCCCTCTATTATCATGAGAGATTTTCTTATTCTTGACCTGCATTCTAAATATTTCTTTTGGAATAATCTTATTTGTTTTTATTGCTATGCAGTTCTATTCCAGGGTGTCATTTCCAACTTTGACCATTACTTTTCTCTGTTGTTAACAACTCATCATCATCATTTTCTTTTCCTTTTTATACTAATTGTATTACATTTATGGGGGTTTCCCTGGTTGGTAAAAATTACATAGGTTCCAGGTGTACAATTCTACATTACATCATCTATGTATTGCATTATATGCTCATCACCCAGAGTCAGCTCTCTTTCCATCAAACGTATTAGAAATCATCATTTTCTGAACTCTTAAATATGTGCCATCCTTTAGATTCTGACTTCCTTTGTTCTTTGTATACGGCCCTCTGTAGGCCTCATATATTTCCTCATATATTTCTGTCACCTTCTAAACTGACAGAACTTAAAATTCATACTTCCAGTTTCTTGCTAATTAGGTATTAGAATGGAATTAAATATGAAATTTAAAAAATACATGTATATATTGGTCTCTTTCTCAGATTCCTGGCACAGAGCTCTTAAAAGCCCGTGGATTCCTCAGTGATAAGTGCTTAGGAGCATCTTTTATTCTAGTTCTTGGTCTTTGACCCCCCAGTTCTTTGCACACAGTTCATAAATAATTTCCTGGATAATGGGAATATATCTTGTTCTATATTTTTATAGTAATTCTTATTTTTTTATCATTTATTTTTATTTTTCAATTACATTTGGCATACAATATTATATTGAGTATAGGTGTACAGCATAGTGATGAGACATTTATATACCTTATAAAATCCTTATTCTGATACATCTGTTTCCCATTTGACACCATGTAGAGTTCTTACATTATTGACTATATGCCCTATGCTACAGTTTACATCCCTGTGACTATTTTGTGACTATGAATTTGTATTTCTTGATTTCTTCCCTTTACGTCCAGTCCTCCTACCCTGTTCTCATCACTCCAACAAAACTAGTACCCATCTAACACCATCCATAATTATTGTGATATTATTGACTATATTCCCATGTTATACCTTATATCCCCATAATTATTACTTGTAACCACCAAACTGAACTTACCAAACTTTTCTCCTTATTTCACCATCTCCCCCAACCCTCTTCCCATCTGCCAAAGCCCCAATAAAAAACCGTAGAGGGTATCACCCTGAGTGAAGTGTCAAAAAGGGGAAGACAGGTGCAAGTTGCCTTTGCTTAGAGGTAAAATTCAAAAAAGAGAACAGACAAGCAGAACAGGAACATTTTCATAAATATCTCTTGTTCTTATGAGCTGACTCTTGGTGAACTCCTAGATGAGGGCTGATCACCAGAACAACTAAGCCATAACGAGAAGCTTGGAACTGTCTGTCACACCTCCCATTCTCCAGATAGGGGAGAGGGGCTGGAAATGGAGTTAATAGATAATTACACCTACATGATTAAGCCTCTGTAAAAATCCCAATAGTACAGGGTTTGGAGAACCTTTGTGTTGGTGAATACATTCAAGTGCTGGAAGAACAGCATACCCCAATTTCAGGGGATAGGAG
Organism: Craseonycteris thonglongyai; assembly: GCA_004027555.1. Classification (NCBI taxonomy): domain Eukaryota; kingdom Metazoa; phylum Chordata; class Mammalia; order Chiroptera; family Craseonycteridae; genus Craseonycteris; species Craseonycteris thonglongyai. The sequence goes on from PVKE010021791.1 coordinate 14,511, forward strand.
CTACTGTGCTTGGGAATCTTTCAGACTTAACATTATGTGCCTATTCTTCTGACTATTCCTCTGTATCCCTTATTCTATCTTCTAATATATAATATATAATAAACTGATAAATGTTGAAAAAAATCTTGGGAACCTCAATTATAGTTGCTTGGTGAGAAATATCAGGGGCAACCTGAAACTTATGATTGGCATCTGGGGTAATCTTCTGGGTCTTTTACCCTTAACTTATGGGATCTATTACTAATTCCTGGTAGATAGTGTCAGCACTAAATTGATTTGTAGGGCACTCAACTGGTGTCAGAGAATTGGAAGGTGTGGGGATAAACCCACACATCTGGTGTCAGAAGTGTGAGTATGAGTGGAGAAAATTTTTTTTCTTTCTATTCTTAGTTAATCATATTGGACATAATTCATCATTCTCTCTCTTTCATCAACTTCCCCTCCCATCTTGCCTTTTGTTGTTTATAATATTATTGTTATTATAAGCCATACTTATATCCTTAAGGTTAAATTTGTTTTCTCTCCTATCACTGTCTACCATGTTACCAAGTCAAGTGTTTCCGTCCTAACAATGTTTGCTCTATCTATTCTATCTTCTGTTCTCAAATGATTTAACTTCAACTTGTGTTTGCAATGTTTTTCCCCGCCCTGTGATCCTGGACATTTATTTGACACTAATGTGTGCCACCTGATTATATTGTTTGATGCTTCATAAATCATCATGTCCTCTTCTACTTTGGACCCACTAGTAAGATTGTCCAGTATATACTTATGTGCTGAAGAATGATGTTCAATGTATGTAAATTATGTTAGGTAGGAAGGTTCCAGAGAGCTTTTAACTTTTGATATTCTGCTGTAACAGCAGCATTTCTCATATTGAACATCATTTGCTTTTACTTCAATGGTGAATCCAGAAAATTCCACACTTCATTTTTATAATTTTGTTATGGCTTGGTCTTTTGAGAAGAACAATGAATATTATTGTTCTAGAGAACAAGCTGGGAACACTTCTTGTGTCTCTTTAGACTTTCTCTCTAAGTAATGCCATTCATTCTTACATTTTTAAATTTAATCACTATATAATATCTGAAACCAAGATATTTCCTCTGTTCTCCAGAATCATATATACTACTCCCTGTCTACTTGACATCTTGACTTGGATGTGTAATAAGATTTCAAATATAACATTTACTGTTACCATTCAGTCACTTTACAGCACTCCTACTCAGACCTAACAGAGTATTATTTTCCCATTGAAATAATTGTAATGTGCTGATATTTAAAAATACAAACTATTTAAAACATTTTTTAAAAGATAACATTTCAAACTTTTTTATTAATCTATATATATAAAGGTGAGCTATTTATCAATACATAATTTTGTTAAAATTTTAACAAGGACAACTTTCCAAAACTGTCATTAATCTATTTTCTTTAATGATACATTAAAATCATTAATATGGCAGAACTGAATATACACTAATATTTAATGTACCTTTAAAAGATATGAAAATATTTTAATTGTATGAAATTCTATAAGACCATATAGAAAAAATGGCATGTAAAATGTTACTCAGAAAACCTAAAGAAATTTACATAAAGCAAAATTAAGTCTATTTCTTCTCAGTAAACTATTTTACTCATAGATGGAAAAAGAAGTACATAATGTTTTAAGCTTAAGGACATTCATATATTCGCAAGAGATTTGAAAACAATAAGTGTAAATCTTCTCAATCAAAATCTCCAGCCCCACACCACTCCCTAGAAAGTATAGGTTTATGTTCTTGACACTGTGAATAATTTCTACAGTTTACTTTGTCCTCTTTCTTATAAATAAAATTTGGACTTTTGCCTTCCGAATAGTACACAAGGTCTGTTCAGGTACTGTATTGTCAATAAATTAACAGAAAAAGGATCTCCTTGCTAAACCTAATCTACTAAGCAGTGCTATCAATTAGGAAAACACATCGATTAGGAAAATCAATACAAACCCTATTTGGTGGTACAAATTCAGTAAATTTTCAAACACTAATAAAGATGTCCTGCCAGCATCTTTTTCCCCCCAATGGAAAATAATATTCATTTAAAAATAAGGAAGAAAGCTGTTTTAATAAAGTGATCCCAAGAGACCTGGTTAAATATATATTGTGTTTATTTGATATTCAGTCACACTCAGGTAATATTTCTACTCCCCAGCCTTTTATTTAATTTCTCCCTGACCCTCACTTGCACTATACTATATATTTCATTTCAAGCTCAGTTAAATAAATAAGTCAGATTCTCTTAGCCCATGAATTGCATAGCTGTTCTTCACTGACAGTAAATCTTACCTTTTATTTTCACTTGTCAGATCAGAGCCATAAGCTGGAACTAGGAAACATGGTTCTGCTTCTTCTCAGGATCACCAGCAATATTTCACCACACACTTATTTATGAATTATTGAGATAGCTGTTGGTTAAAAAAATAAAACTATTTCAAATGTAATATTGCAATGGGTTAGAAGAATTAAATTCCCCATATCACAAATACAGGATTGCTTTCTACCTCTCAAGTGAACTCTAATGAGAGTAAGAATAAGAAAAACCACTTTATGCAAAGTGGGAAACTGTCAACATATTTTGGGTCTAAGATAGAAGAAAAGTGCCATATATGTCTGGCATCCTAAGGATAAAGGCCAACCAGATCAATTGCCTTTGACTCAGTGTGCTGAAGAGGCATCATGAGTATTTATGGCAGCTGTTATCTGTGACGTTTCCATATATGTACAGGGTGAGAGAGAGATGCAGAACTCACTGATAAATCATGTTGTCCACTACATGATGCTGCATTTCACATGGCAAACAAGCATGCAGTGACTTTTAATATGTGAATTTAAAAGAACTACGTTAGCATTAGCTTCTATTCATTTTGGGTTTTTATTTTTTTTCCTGAATATTATAAACTCACAGTTCAATGTTTGCCTATAGATGATTATCAAATATTCCTCTTTAGGGGAAGTCGGGATGGCTCAGTGGGTTAAGCGCTCACTGGGTTAAGCGCTCACTTTGCAGCGCTGGGGACTGAGGATCGAGCCCCGGCCCCGGCCCGTGCGGAACCATGTGCTGAACTGGGAGCTCCCCTGGTTCAGTTCTCTCCCTGTCTGTCTGTCTGTCTCTCTCTCTGTCAAAAATAAATAAAAATATATATTTAAATATTCCTCTTTACCATCATTTATTCTTCCCATTCTTTTTGTTAAATAGTAAATGTTAATTCAGTGCCATCACGCATCGAAGCCAGCTCTTCAAGAACAAAATCCTCAACTCCCGTCTTACTCATCCAAGTAACACAAATAGGAATATAACACACTATATTACTTTAAATACCATTATGTAAAAGACAACAATATATATTTTCTACCAATTTCATATACTGTATACTTCAAAAACAGACATGTTAAACTAATCACTAAACAAAAAACGTGTTGAGTCTTTTCTAATACAAGTTAATACAGACTCAAAGTCTCTTCTTTCTTGGTTCCAAGAGATCAGACCATACACAATTCAACCTCAGGATAAACAATTGAAGAGAGCTTCTATTTGTTTACTAATACAATTCATCACCCCGCAAAAAGAGAAGAAAATTAATTTTTTGTACTCGCACGCGCGCGCACGCGCGCGCGCACACACACACACACACACACACACACACACACACACACACACACACACACACATGGGCATTCAGGAAAGTATCAAGCCATGTAACCATTCTTGTTATGTTGACAATAGCTGGATATTTTCAGGACAGCCCTCATATATATGCAATATTCTTTATAGAGAAAAAAAGATAAATATCTCCTCTTTAATGTCATTTTGACATTCATTGGTTTTGTATATATATTACTTAAAGGAAATAAATAAATGCTAATGTTATCTGAGGATTATTTCATACTTATAGATGTTTTTCTCAATGCAGTATGTGAATTAACTCAATTACCTTTCACCCCAAATTCAGCAGCTATACTATAATTATCTTTATTGAACAAACAGAGAGAAAGAAGCACCGTGAAGCTAAGCAGCTTACTCTGAGAGACAGAGCAAGTATTGACAAAGCAGCATTTGATTCAGGCTTCAGGGTTTCAGAGATTATCTTTTCTATTGAGATATGCTGTCCTACTCAAAAGAAATGAAAACTATTTAAGACATATGTCAATTCAAGATCCTTATACATATGCTATGGTCTGAATTGATGTCTCCACCCCAAATGTATATGTTGAAGTTCTAACCCTCAGTACTTCAGAATGTGACTGTATTTGGAGACAGGGCTTTTAAAGCATTAAAGTAATATGAGTTCATATAGGTTTGCACTAATTCAGTATGACTGGTGCCCTTATAAGAAGAGGTGATTAGAGACATAAGATGCAGGCAGGCAAAAAAAACATGGGAGGACACAGTGGGAAGGCAACCATCTGCATGTATAGAAGAGAGGCCTCAGAAGAAGATAAGCCTGCCAACACCGTGATCTTGAAGTTCTAGCCTTCAGAACAGTGAGAAAATAATTTCTTCTGCTTAAGCCACCCACCTAATCTGTGCCATTTTGTTGTGGTAGCCCAAGCAAATGAATACATGAGCCTATTAACTTTTTTCTATAGAAAAATCTCAGATACACAGCACAGTAATGTGTGCTAACCTATAGAAACTGTATCTTTAAGTACATTTCATTTATTAATCATCTATTACTAAAATCATGTTATTAAATAATAAAATCTTGTTATTCCTTTGGCTGTACTAAAAGAATGTCATAAAGAAAAGAACTCAGATATAATTTTAGGTATTCTATTGGTACCTAGTAAAAACTAAATAATAACAATTAAATAATTAACAAGCCTTGTGTCAATGACTCACAATCTTAATCATGAATAGTCTTCTACTGACATGACCACATTTAATTTAGATTCACCATAGTCCTGAAAGCACAAAAAGAGTTGCAGATTTGAATAGACAAAAAATTCACTATGTGTACTCCTTTTGAGTGATTAAAAAATATAAAAACTATTTGAATGTATTGCTTTGGTAAGAAAATAAATCTTGGCAAAATTTTGTCTAATGGTAAAAAGAACTTCGGTTAATGAGCACTTAGTATATACCAGCTAATACTGTTTTATAAACATTTTTGCATTTATTCTTCACCATGATCGTGTGGATTTGGCACTATTATTTCCATTTTACAAATTTTATCTATTTCTCAAATCAATGCTTAAGATTTTATAGTACCAAAGCCACAGAGCAATTAAAAAAAAAAAGACTTATGATCCACTTAATTTTACATCTCACTTTGTACCAGACCCAACCCTTTGGGGTTTTAGTGATCTGGGATAAAATATTATTAAGTGCCTGTTTCTTCTTTGGGGACAGTACATAACATCAGGTTTCAGCACACTAACTCTTTGTTTTCTCCCTGGATAGCTGATGCTTTAATAGTCTTAGAAGTGGTGTGAATAAAACTTCAGCCAGAAAATTATTCAGTCTTTAGATGTAGGCAAATGAGTTTACTGTGAGGGCTTTTACTGTAAGACTGAACTTGACTTTCTGTTTTCTAGGTTATTTTACAAATCAGTACGGGTATAATTTACTTTGTACATTTTTTTTTCCCAATAGAGATACAACAGAGTTCTGTCCAATAGAACAAATAACCCTAAAGAGTATAGTTTATGGCACTATTGGACATTATCAGTTTTATACCTAATCTAGAAACTTATTGGTATTCCTCATTAATTGATTTGCTTATTAATTAATAAGTTGAACTAAATATTTGACAGCTATTATTTTATATTTGAAAGTGAATCGTGGTTTGGCCTTTAAAAACTGTATTTTTAACATTTATAAATCTCTAGTAATTAATTTGAGAAAAATTTTATGTCATAATCATAATGTAATAGTAGCCACAATGTGAAGTTTTACCTGGATACATTTCGTTTAGTTGTATAAAACATTCAAACATAATTTCATAATTTATGAAATAAAAAACTTGCTGAATTATGTCAGTGTTTATTGAAAGGAGAGAGTAACCTACCATGTATTGAAATACAGGGACAATCAATACTTCTTCTTTTATTTCCTATTTTTTTCCTTTTTCTAAAGGATGAAGTATTTCGAATTATCAGAATACCACTTATGGGATGTTTCTGAAGCCTCATAAAATTATATTATTTTAATGAGTTGTAGTCTATAACATTATGATATATAACCAAAATGCTATTTTAACAGTTTGATCCTCAAAATAAGAACTTAAAAATGTTGTAAATTGTATTAATACCTAACCACTATGCTATACACCTGAAACTAATATAATATTGAATGTCAACTATAATTAAAAAAATTTTTAAATTAAAAAAAAATAACCCATTATACTTTGAAATTTTCTTAACCTAACTCCATAATAAATTAACAATATCTGGACATAAAAGATACATTAATTATTCAAAATTAATGTTTATTTGAAAGACATACTCTTTTAAATGATAAGCTTTTCTTGTGCAATTAAATCATAACATTAAATTACCATTTACATATCCATTTTCAGAAACAGTATTCTTCATTGAAAGAAGCAAATAGAAGAGTAGAGGAGAGTAAAATATTAAATGGTGATTTCCACTCCTTTGGAAGTAAAATAAGATATTCCTGTGCTAAATTTTCCAACCTTAATGAAATTTAGGAACCCCACATACTCATAGTAATTTCTCATGATTAGAGAATAGCTTGCAAGAATGAGTATGCTAATTGCCTGTGTGTGTACAGTGGACAATGAAAAATAATCAGACCAGCCAATTTCATCAGTTGTAGCCATAGAACATATTTTTTTCCCCTTAGAGCGAAGTATAGACTGGATCTGGGAATGAATGCAGCATTAAACGCCCTCCTCACCCCAAACCTCCTCTCGCAGCCCTCGGCACCTTTCTGTGTAAAGGGAAAAAAAATGTTCCCGTTTCAAATGTGGGGGGAGAAGAGAAGAGGACAAATCAGAGTGAAATATTAGTATTCCTCTGCTTAAGAAATAATGAGCCATCAAATACTATAGTGTTACTTGAAGCAGTTTCCTCAAATAAAAACTGTGAAAATATTAGTCTGAATATGAAGCACTCCATAATAAGTGAAAAACAAGTTTGCTTTGACTTAAAACTTCTGGCTCAGGAGACCACCCCCTGTGGTAAATAGGCCTTTCCATACCTCAGATAAACCACTGGTACCTAAAATTGAAGTGACAGAGAGCACATGATTGAACAAACATTTAAACCTTAAGAAAACACAGGTCACTAGAAAGTGGTGCAGTTCACACAGTAAGATGATGACTGAGTGATCATCAGGTCAAAAACTCACATCTGGTGACTATGTGTATTTTACACAATTTTCTACTTCACACTTTAATCACCATTGAAAAGAACTTACCATGTTTTTCCATGTATAAGACATCCCCGTGTATAAGATGACCACTGCTTTTCTAACTCAACATTAAGAAACCAATACACGGGTTACTCCCATGTATAAGATGACCCCAATTTTTGATCTAACAATCCTGAACAAAAGTATCATCTCATACATGGAAAAATATGGTATATAGTGCTTTTGTATTAATAAACTATTGCTTAAGAAAAGCTTAAAATTAGTAAATGAGACTCCATCACCTGACTTACATTACAAACTAAAATAAATGGCTAATGAATATTTTATTGTAAATATTGGAATGAAATTAATTATTCCTTGTTAGAAACATATTAAAATGTCATTAAGATAAAGTAATAAGGACAACTTGCTCTCATTCTACAACTATAGAAAATGATGTTTTCTTCTGTTTTGAAAATATTGAAAATTATCTTTCATAAGCGTGTTTAAATAAATGTGTATCTCTTCAGTGTATAATGGCTGACACTTGTTGGAATCTGAATCAGTTATTTTGTTCCAAAGATTTTCAAGTTGTATAATTTAAAGTCTTCCAAAAAATTCCAGAAGCAATGAGAGTGAAGGGATATGGCTGCCTCGCATTTTTTTTCCATTCATTTAACAGATGGTCTCATTTTGAAGTAATTATAAACTAGAGTATATTTGACCAATTAACAATACAGTTCAAACTACAATCTTCTGACTGCTGGCACAAAATTTACCTTCAGACATTCATTTACAAAGGCCACTTCATTGTAGTTGTGTTATTTACTAAATTCCATAAGGGATGAAGAACCAGGGCAGAGTGTGACAGTCAAGATAATCTCGTTTTATAATCCAGCTCCAGTAATACCTGCCTGAAATGAGAGATTTTAAAAGTCATTAAGCTAAACCTCTACATTTTACAGATGGTGGAACCAAGATGCAAAAATGTGAACAATGCCCAAAGTTCCAGTCATTAGAATACTACCAGCTTGTCCTATCCTTCTCAGAGCAACCTCCGTCCACACTACAAAGGCTACCGGTAGGTCTGAGACTTGGAGGGCAGCTAAGAGAAGGAGTGCTATACTCCCAGGAATGTCACTGGGACTATTAAAAAAACTGGTGACTGCTGTTCAATTTCTTAAGCTGGGTATCGCTTCATGAGTGTATTTGATATGTGTTAATACTTCCGGTGACAATTATGCATATCATTAAATATTGAAAGGTATTAGATTCTAACCTCCTTTTTTGGAGCTATATTGCACACAAAAAAACAAAGAAAAATAGAAAATAAGTTTAAAAACTTTTGACAACTCAGTTTATAACATAAACCTCAACTACTCTCTTTGAATAATAACAGAAGGTTTCAGAGCAGTCTATTATTCTTCATGCTGAATCCATTTATTCTCACTCCCTTCTCTTAGAATCCATTTCACTTAGGTTTTAGATCTCACCATTCTGTTATACAAATAATTCTGCTCAAGGTCACAGTAACCTCCATATTATAATATTCCAACATATTTTCTCATTTCTAATCTTAGCATTATCAATAATTAGAATTTATGAGTACTTTATGATTCCATTTTATCTCCCGGTAATTGATTATGTTAATACCTATATTAGCTTATTATATTAACAGTAGCTCTTTATTTTGTAATTTTCATTCTTATTTAAGTTTACAGTATACAATTTTAATCATAATCAATTTTAAAGTGATATTATGCCATTTTATAACATGCACCTTACAATAGTACATTTATTATTCAGCTTGAACTTTTATCATGTATATAAAATAAATCCTACAATATTTTATTTTTACTTTTGTTAAGTAGACAGTGGTCTTTTAAAGACATTTATATTAGTAGAGAATATTTATATATTTACTATGTTATTTCACATGTTCATCATTGCTTTTATGTAGATACGTAGTTCAATATGTTATCATTTTTACTACCTGAAGAACTTTTAATATTTTACTATGAGCCTATAGGCAATGGATTCTTTCAGTGTTGAATGTTTTAAAAATCTTTATAATTCATCATTAAAAGATTTTTTTTTTGAATATAGAATTCTTAGTTGACAAATTTTTTCAATGATTTTAAATGCTGTTGGTTTTATTTTGAATTTTTATGTAGAAAAATTCAATTAATTGTGTGTGCTAATCTTATATCCTGCAACCTTGCTGAACATAGGTAGGTGTTCTAGTTTTTGTAGATTCTTTGGAATTTTCTACAGAGAATTTCACATTACCTATATAAATAGGGGCTTTTCATTTGCTTTCTAGTCAGAAGGCATCTTATTTCCTTTTCTTTCCTTATCGCCCTGACTAGAATTACTAGTACTATGCTGAAAAAGAAAGGTGAGGGTAGACCTCTTTGTCTTGAGAGAAAATATTCAGTTAGTCACTATTATTATTTTTGCTGTTTTGTAGATGCTCTTTATCAAGGTGAAGAAACACCCTTCTTCTAACCCTAGTCTAAATTTTTACCATGAATGGGCACTACATTCTGTCAAATATTTGCTTTTGCATCAATTGATATAAACATGTGATTTGTTTCTTCTTTAGCCTGTTACTATGGTAAAGTATTTTCATTTAAGGTTCAAACAAAGGAGTACTAATAGGAGATACAGTATGGGCAAATGACCTTTTATAGCTACTTTGTATGTTGTTACTTTATTAAAAATGTATTGATAAATTTTTCTATTGTTTTAAGCACTGGAGTGCTGATTAAAATGTGACTCATATTTTCATAATATAGTTGTACTAACAATGTAGTAATACTAGAATAAAACTTTATATGAGAATCTATAACCAGAATTGAGTCCCAAGAAACTTTTTGCATCAGAATCATCAGTCAGCTTGTTAAAAATTGCAGATTCATGACTTTCACTGGGCCTGCAAATAATCATATCTCAGAGTTAGGAATCTGAATGTTTAATAAAACCACTAAATGAACTGCAATATAGAGAAGAGATAATTTGGAAGTGGGTGAAGTTGAAAAGAAGTGGAAATAAAGAAAGAGATGGCAGAGATGCAGGAGTAGGTATAAGTATTCTTGAAGGGAAGAGAGAACATTTGGCAAAGTATATGGGTATGAAATTTCAATACATATTCTGAAATCCCCATTAAATATTCAGGGTAGATGCTGGTAATTTATTTTACAAATGAAGAAGCTCAGAAACAATAGTATTACTAAATCAAGTAAGCACACATGACCACTTATGGGTGAACTAGAATTAAAACTACTTCTCACAAAACAATTCATGCCATAGTTTCTCCAAAAATTTTACAGACTGGAAGCATTTGAGCTCCAGCACAATTGTCAAAACTACTGTCCAATTCCCAGGGTGGTTGACACAAAATAGAACACGATGATTCTTGAGGTACTGTTAACTTTTGTCAGATCACCATGGCACACTGAAATACTTGACACATTTTTTTATATCCTCATTCTGGACCCGATGAGAAATGGAAAGCCACTAATGAATGTTATTTCACTCTAAAACAAGTTTGCAAAATACCTTGGCTAGTATGTGCCTCTGCAAGTCTAAGAAGCATGATAAAGTGAGCTAATGCCAAACAAACAGAGTTGAAGAAGGAACTCCTAGTCAAAAAGTAAGACAGCGTTATGGCGTCTCCTCAAAGTTCTTCCTTCAAAAGTATTATTTCCTTGCTCATTTTTATTGTGTATCTGCCAAGGTGTTTTCATCTGGGTTTCCACTTCTGAGAAGACAAAGGACGGCTAGGGGCCTGCTGGCTTGAAGGTAGATGCTGAGACAGTTTCACAGTGAGTCATCTGTGCATTGTGGTGCTGTAAATCTCAGCACTTCATGATCCCTCCTCTCTAGATTCTCAATAAACAAAGAGAAGGTCAGCAGAAAGCACTCCTGGTTGGGGTGGGGGTGGGGGGGAATACATTTGAAGTTCCTCAGGAAGAGAAGCAGCTATAGGAAGGAGAATAAAAGCTCCCAACACGTAATTATAGAATCTGAATAGGAACATGTCCAAAACACGATTATCACACTTCCTTTTCAAACCTGTTGTTTCAGTGATTGGGGGATGGGGAGTGGGGGTGCAGGAGTGGGGAAGGCTTTCGCACAATGCGTGGCTGGGAGCAGATTGCTCACTGGGGCAGTCAGGGGAGAATCAACACTTTCCATGAAGTCCTGCTTTCTTTATTATCTTATTTTTCACTTTCACTTCCCGCTTACATTTCATTTCCTGTGGTAGTATAATCCCCTCTTTGATGCCTAGAATTTACTATTTTT